>BMAO01039632.1:0-26838 GCA_019973975.1 Trichonephila clavata
GGGGTGCCAGCTCAGGTGTCGTTCGCGTCACTTGACCATGGTTCAAATTACGAGGTCCGTCGCCAAAAGCCCTCGTGTTGCTAAGACAGTGCGCCGTTAATATTCACTCACTCACGTCGTTCTAACATCTTAGAATATCATGATATGGGATTGAGGACTGATTTTCAGTCGAGACGCCACAGATACACCGCCATCAACTGACGGAAGAGAGAGAGAGAGCGTAAGCGGAATGATAGCTGATGACTCCTCGCTACAATGTTGTTCTTTATTCTACTCGGTTGCGCGCCAAAAGGCCGCAATGTTGAATTTAATATGTTGGAGAATAATAAAGAAGTTATTTTAGATATGATGCTCTCCTCATTTTACCAGTGCGCCTGGGGCCTGATATATACACTGGTGTGCAAAAATTAAGGACGAGACGGTTTTTTCAATATAACTTTGTACAAAAGCATTCCAAATCAACACATTTAATACCGTAAGATCCCCAATACGTAAGGACATGAGTAATGTAAGCAACACTTACTAAAAGAGAAATCAGAGGGATAAAAAGAAGCTTTATTGAAAAAGTAGCATGGAGCGCAATGCGACTGAAGGCCGAAACATCCCTGTGATGGGTGCCAGCAAGAAATATCCGGTCTTTAGTAGGGATATGATCTCCCCTGATGCTAGGCAGGTTTCACAGCGTCTGCCCATGCTGAGAATGAGGGTGTCAATGAGTTGTTGAGGCATTGCTGCCCATTCGTCTTGCAGCGCCAATCGAAGCTCCGGAATCGTTACTGGTGGTAAGGTACGAGCTGCCAAGCGTCTGCCTAGAAAATCCCATACATGCTCGATGGGATTGAGATCCGGAGATCGTGCCGGCCAATCCATACGTTCAATATCCTCACTCTCTAAGAGCTGTTCAGCAGCTACTGTGCGATGACATGGTGCATTGTCGTCCATGAAAAGGAACTGCGGACCCATAGCGCCTCTAAAAAGACGCACATATGGAAGAAGAATCTCGTTACAATAACGGGTCCCGTTGACTGAACCTGCGTCGAAGATGTGAAGGTCTGTACGACTACCAAGTATGTGCCTCCCCAAACGAGAACACCGCCACCTCCATACCTGTCCCTTTCAATGATGTTCGAGGGATGATTGCGGCTTCCCCGCTCTCTCCAGATGAGTATGCGATGGGAATCGCTACTCAGACTGAATCTGCTCTCATCTGTAAAGAGTATTCGTCCCCATTCATTGTCTCTCCAATTCCGGTATTGCCGGCACCACAGAGAACGCCTTCTCCGATGGCAGGCGTTAGAGATACACACCGTACAGGGTGTCGTGCAAACAGACCACCACCGTGCAGTCTTCTGGCCACGGTAAAACGCGATATCGGTCGTCCAGTCGCCTGTGTCGTGTGTCTAGCGATTTCTCCCGCTGTCTGCTGCCTGTTTCTTCTGGCCTGTAAGGCAATATACCGGTCATCTGCGGTGTGGTTCCTCGTGGACGACCACTACTGAACCCCCGGATAGCTGTTCCTGTAGTTTGAAATTGTCTCCAAAGTCGTGAAACGATGCTGTGAGCAATTCCGAACTCTGCAGCCACACTTGTCACACTGCGACCTTCCTCCAACTTCCCATTGATTCGACCTCGGGTAAAAGCATCCAGATGTCGTCTAACAGATTGATTATTCGCCATTTCTCGCTGAGACAGCAACTCGGTGTGATTTTAACTGCTATACGGCGTGCAATCTCTTTGCCAGAAATACTAATCTTACACCGACAACATGCTTTACTACTCAGACACTCCTCCATTACGTCTACCTGCATATCTGCGCATGTGCTACCGTACATCACCTCACTTAATCTCCTGATTGGTCTTTCTGTCCGCTCTGCCTCTTCGTTCAGCTGATATGCTAATTTTTCGACTTCGTCCTTAATTTTGCACACCAGTGTATTCTATAGATGAGTTACAAGTTTAAAAATCAAAACTGATTTTACATGATTGACCAGATACAAAAGAAATCCCTAAAAATAGACAAATATATAAATGTTATCAATAAACTTCAAAAGTGTAGTTATCAATAAATTTTATTATATTTACCGTTATATTTTGGAATGCAAGATAATTTACATACTCTTATAGTCGAATTTTTACAAAAATACTCAAAACAAATAATAACAATAGAATAAAACTATCGTTTACAAACAATGATAAAAATTTTAGTCTCCAATACGAAAGTATACACAAAAATAAGGGTTGCACATTTTTAGCAAACCCAAATTCGAATCCGTGTGAGGAGCAATCAAAGAAGGAGTCATCTCTAAAACACATAACAACCTTTATTCCAATCAATTCAAATTATACTATGGTTGCAGAAAAATGCAGCGACAAATTACAGATATAATATGGTTGCATATAGATAAAATATTTTTACTTTCACTAAATGTTTGACATAAAAACATTACAAGTTTGAATATTCATGTATTATTAAATGTTTTTAATGTATTTGATAGATTTACTACACGTAGATTAAGATATTGTACTGTAGATTACTGTCAGGAGTACTATGTTGGGGAGAATTGATCGTGCTTTAACTAGAAGAGTTTGACAACAGAATTTATGCTTTATGCGTCACCAATTATGTACACAGTACATATATACAATATGTTTTGATGAAATAATAAATATATGTGTATACTCGTGGGAATATGTTTTACTTTATTTCTTATTTCGTCTGTTTTCTTTGCATTTGAAAAGGATAAACTCATTACAAAAAATGGTACCAATGATTTGTAACTTCAACGTGGTCTTTCTTAAATTTTAATTTCATAAACATGTATATTCTCTTCCAGTAGTTGTTCGAATACTTGTTCATATCAACTATTAATATTAATTAACATTAGTCTTTACGTAATAATAATTTTCACATATACTTTTTTCGGTACTTACGTATTGGCGTCACCGCAGCCAAATTAGCGCCACGCGAATCGCGCCACTTTCCACCAAAATCTGACTGATTGACCTTTTTTCATATAAAACACGTTAGAATCATTGTTGTTTTGATATCAATGCGCGATTCACATGGCGCCAATTTGGCTGCGGTGCCGCTAATACGTAAATACCCTTTTCTCTAGTTAAATATTCTAGGCATATTATTTGTACAGAAAATAAAATGAAGTTTATTGAATTTAAGTGAACTCTATAAATATATCGTTTCTTCACACGAATTTATTACAGCATTGTTTACAATAAGATTTTCTTTTTAAAAAATCTTTGAAATACATTCATAACAATTAAACTCAACGAAATTATATGTTTGACACAAAAAGCAAAAAAAAAAAGGCTCAATATCTACTAATTGAATTGTGAATTTTAGAAACTTATGATTTACCGAACTCTTAAATTAACTTAAAATGATATAAGGGGAACTGATAGCCATTAGATCGGAAAGTCTGTGTTTTTCAAAAGATATTTTGCAAGATCCGCTCTTATTACTTCATTTTTATGGTTTTATACTACACTATCGATTCTTTGTCATTGCTTAGCTCAAGTTAACTTTCACATTCTAAACTTAAGACAAGAATATAAGAAGTGAAAAACACTAAAATTTTTAGTTTTTCGATATAAATCTTCTCCACCAAACTGTCGAAAGACGAGATGATGGATTAGATACAAAGTTCGGATCCCACTGAAGATATTAGATTCAGGCCGCTTATAAGATACTGTGAAATCTGTTGAATAGTCACTGATTGAGACACGTCAAATTTGGATTTAGATTTTTCAGCAGTTTCAATTTACACCTTTTTTTTCTCCTTAGTTATATTTCACACAGCATCTCTCCTTAGTTATATTTTTCTTCAAAAAGAGGTACTCTTATATTATATTCTCAGATTGAAAATTGTAAATACAACAGGTTCTGTTTTTACATGACTTAGATTTAAAATGAATGAGGAAAAAAAATCTTTTTTTTTGCATGACTTATTTTGATTTAACGTGATTAACCTAAATTTTAAGCAGAAAGTTTTGCTTCGCTTTTATTTTTGAGATTTCAGTATTTTTCTCTTTTTTTTATTGAGAACATTTATAACCTCATGCACCACAAAGTATCACACAGGAGCTTACATAGAAATAAGCTTAAAGCACACATCACAAAGGAAAGAAGGATTACAACACAAACATCCATGCCTTCTCAGGGATTCATACCCAGGCCCTACGGCACCGCAGTCAGCGTCACTAACCTTTATAACCGGATGGGCGGCTCAATTTCAATATTGATGACGAGTAAAGTAATACGGTTTTCGTTACTGATAATCCCTTGAATTTTATTACTCAGTATAAAATATATCTGTGTATGTGTGCTTTGCGAATATCAAAATATTGCGCTTGCGATTACAATATCCAATACGAATATTAATCCACTGAAACACTACCACATAAGGCCAGCCTTAATCTTGTTCAAGAGACTACAGACAGTATTTCTCCCAATTTATCTAAGATATACTAATATCCCACTAAGATATTTCTAATTAGGACAATTACAGTAATACATCAGCTTATGCAACCCCGACTTCACGAATCCGGAGTTACGCGATTTTCAAATCTCGACAATTTGTCTTTTATTTGAGAGAAAAAATTGGTGTAACTGGTAAAAGGTTTCAAAAAGTTGTCCATATTGCCAGGCAAATAAATTTAGAAGAGGTTAGTGAGGATGTTCAAGAACTGCTGGGTCCCCACAATTAGGAGCTGACAATGGATGAGCTCATAGAAATGCATGAGCAAGGGCAAGACATTGAAGAACGTGTCATAAGTGCAATCAGTAGATCGAATGATGGTTTGGAATTTGTCTGAGAGCCTCAATTTAATTGAGAAAGGGATACAAATATTAGAAAATACAGACACAGACGATGAGCGTATTTTTTCAACAAAACAAGGAATAAAAAAATCATTAGCATGCTAAGAGAAAATTTTTCGGGGGAGAAAAATCTTTGAGACGGCAGGCTATTTTGTTCAAACCTACATCAAAATAACTACGGTTTTTGTGCGATTTTGTATTTGTGTTATCTAAGATACCATGAAACATTTTTTTCTAAATTATTTTCTTCCGTTTTCGGCACCAAATAAAGATAACTTACATGTGAAATTATACCCCAATTTACGTGGTTATCACTCATTCCCTCCTATCGCGTAAGCTAGGGGTATTACTGTGTATTGCAGTGATATACAAACATGCATTTTTTGTTAGAAACTGACAACGAATAATATCTTTTTATGCGTAACATACTTTTTTGCCGTACTTTGAGTTTATGAATTGGAGACATATTTTCTTCCCGTTTTCAAATGAAAATTACTTTGTGTGATTTACTTTATATGTACAATATTTGTGAAGTAATTTCAACATGAAAACTCGTGGTTTATTATGTTATATTTTTTTAATTTTTAGGACTGGAACTTATCTTCTAATTTTCACTGATACAATACATGCTAGACACCAATTTTTTACACATGTTCATCTGAAATGTATCAATCCTGTAAAAACAGTATTAGGTGTATGTTAAACAAATTATTTTAAGTTCTTTCTTCATCCAAATTCTTTATGAATCTGTAGCATGAAGTATGGACGCATGTTGGAAAATAATGGGAAAAGTAATAGACAAGAAATTTACATCTTTAAGTTATCCGAACAGGTTGAAATTGACCAAATTCACTCAAAAAAGTTTTTTATTATTTTATTGAATAGAGGGATTATTCTATTTACAAAACATACTTTGTTTTGTTTCTACGTTACCTAGAGGACAAATTACAATGAATTTTATAAAATTAGAAAAACTGGAAAGGGCACTTTGATCTACCAGAAGTGGGCATTTAACTTGTTCGAAATCTATCATGGCGAGTGTGATAGTTCAAAATGTTGTAAATGTACTTTTATAAAACTTTTTGAACCTGATATTTATATTATTTTCTAAAGAAGGCACTAAAGTATTTCTTATTGTATGAATATTTTTTGAGTTATTTAAATAATGGTCTCATATAAAAAATGTCACATTTCTTATAATATTAACTCGATCAGCTCTAAAGTTTTCAAATTTCAATAAAACATTTAAATTCTAGTACATTTTTTAGATAAATTAATTTGTTTTAGAAATACTTTTACTGATATAAGCTTATTACTTTTTCTCTAATTGATTTGAAGATTTCCAAAAAAAAATTGCTAAAATTTCAATTATAATTGTGATTTTTGTAAAATTCAGATTTTTTTAAACTATTGTTAGTTAAATATTAATATTTATTGGTGCTGATTTCTAACAAATCATTTATAGTTTTTAAATATGCTATTTTTTTAAATTACCTTGAACGTGTTCGGATACTTTCAAAACATCTTGTACATCATATCACTTCAGAGTTTTTACATTAAAAATAAATAGCTGCAACAATTGCTTTATTTATCTGAGTATTTTTGCTGCATTGCTATTGCAATATGGTCAACAAGAACAAAAGTGTTCAGTTGCTTAAAAACATTCTATAAATGAGTTCTCTAGTTTCTCAATATGCTTTAAGCATAAAAATCGTTTATCTTGTTACCATGGTAAATTTGTGATGAATCTCTCTATCTCATCTTGAACCTTTTAACTCAATTATAAAATGTACATAATAATCATACTTCGACCAGATCCATTCTCCATAACACTTGTCACGAACAGTAATAACTTTTTTTCTAGTTTTTAGTTCACAGAACTCTCCACTATACTTTGAGTTATACACTGACATTCTTGATTACCTCCTTTCCTGACATCCATTACTCTCGAGCTCTTTTGTGTTCCCTAATAGCAAAATAGAACACTTACCCGGATATATTATCTTAAAATATCCGACAAATGTCCGACCCTCCCCCATTTAAGGGCATAAAACTATATCAACAACCACTTCTGTGTCAGATACACGAAATGAATCACTTTGTCTGCAATAGAGTAGACCGCTCTCATTACTTACGACGGCATTGTTCTGCGGTCTTTGGGTATATTATGTATCTTTCGAACAATGGAACAACGCTTACAGACACATCGCGGGTTGTGTGCAGGAAATATTGGATTAGGTGACGTAGTGAAAATGAAGGAGGGAATTGTGGGAAGTTCTCTGGTTTTAAATGATCGAACAAAAACATTTTGATGACATTTTGAAACATTAATGTTTCAAAACGTATATAACATGTATCAATATTAGATTTTCTAAGATTTCTGTTAATGTATGGATCAAACTTTTTGCTGAATAACGTTTACAGATTACCCATAAAAAAGGATCTAATCTAGCGTTACATACGAGTAAATACGTTGATATTAAAGTTTGAGTAAAGGTATTCTATAATTATGCGGGAATACCACCAGAAAACATAAAATATATTTATCATTGAAAACGAGATTTTCATTTGGATTGAAGTAGTTTTTATGAAAAGTAGCATGATATAGATGTGAATTTTGTTGATATATGTATCAGAAGCTGGCATTATATAGAGGGAGTTACATAAATTCGTTGACATTAAAGTTTGTGTACAGCAGCGTTCCTTCAACCGTAGGGCGCGATAACTTTACGAGGGAGGGGGCGATCATATTGAAATATCGAAAACAAAAAATTACTTTAAAAAGTTATTAATTTACTAAAAGTAAACACGATACATTTTGATATAGTAAAAAGTAAATTACACATTTACACTGAAATAATACACTTATAAGTGTATCAGTACTGCGTATTGTATTTTATAATTAGTTTAACAGTACTAAGTTAAGAACAAGTTCAAAAATAAACCAATGACCCCATGGCCTTGTCATACATACAATTATATGTAAAAACTAACAATTATCTTGATAATTTGTACGGTTTATTAATAATCCTTTAAATGCCGGAAAAAAGTTACGCAATTCTCTCCCCAATGTGATGAATTGGGGGGGGTAAAAGGAATAAATAAACAAATCCTCTGAAATAAGTAAATCCTTCGCAAACACTGTCAAGGTCCTTTTATTGCATTCTAAAGCCTTCGTAATCACTTTATGAATAACAGTGCATGGAAAAGATCGTACTTGGGAAAGACGTATATATACGTCCGAGGCAATTAAGAATTTGGTGAACGAGACGTTTATATACGCCAGTGGTACTTAGGAGGTTAAAGTTGTATTGTAGCATTAGCGTCGAGGTAAAGTATTGTTGAATTCAATACATTATTATTATATGGAAGGGGGAGGGGGCGCAATGAAAATTATGATTGAATATTGGTTCGCAAATATCGAAAGTTTGAAAAGCACTGGCATAAAGGCATTCTATAATTTATGTGGAATACCACCAGAAAAACTTAAAATATATTTATCATAGCAAACGAGATTTCTATTTGGTTTGAAGAAATTTTCATGAAATGTTACGTGATATAGATGTGAATTTTGTTGTTGTTGTTTCTAATCCCTCAGAGATCTAGCGGCAGCTAGATCAGATCCTTGATACCTTGAACTCTAGCGAAGTCAAGCACCAGTAGAGGACTTTCATAAACATCCGCCAAAACGAACCCCAAGCAATCCAGGATGTGATCGGGGGATGCTGGCTTCAGATTGCATTTCTTGCACAATGAAAAGACTTTGCGTCCTGAGTCAAATGTCATGTTTTTTAGATGTCCACTTATGAGTCTTGAGATGGCCGTTTGATCATTTCTGTCACCTCCGAATTCTAACGCTTCTCCCGGGGTCTTCCTGCTGAACCAAGGATGGGCATATTTCTCGGACGAGGCCCTCTTCCTAAAAATCGAACGCGTCTCTGTTTTTCCAGCGCAACAGACGATGCTGTAAGACACTTTAAAGGCGGCATCAGGGGGGGGGGGGGTAAAGAGCAGCTTCTGTTAGTACAGAGTACCTGGAGCACCAAAGGTAGAAGACTGACTTAGCTCCAATGCTAGCAGACCTTAGCTGAGCATAGTGTAACGACCTTCACGCTTGGGTGATCACACCAGGAGATTACTCTCCCGACGTATTTCACCCATTCCGCCCAGGTACACCCCGTCACCGACTTTGAGGCAGCCTGCAGAATTTTGTTGATATATGAATCAGAAGCTTGCATTACATAGAGGGAGTTACATAAATTCGTTGACATTAAAGTTTACGTAAAGGTATTCCATAATTTATGTGGAATGACACAACAACATAAGATATATTTATCATATATTTTGAGATTTTCATTTGTTTTGAAGTAGTTTTCGTGAAAAGTAGCGTGATATAGATGTGAATGTTATTGATATATGTATCTCAGAAGCTGGCTTTATATAGAGAAGAGTCGGGTATTATGGGATACCATTTATATTTCCAAAAACAACTTTAACGGTTTTTGATAAAAGTCTCTAAAATCCTCATAGTTACATCAATAAACGATTGTAAAAAAATAATATTTATTTTGTGGTTACAAAAAAGTTATTTAAATTTTTAAAAATGATAAAGGAGGCATATGGAATATTCGGGTAATATGTGGAGTAGGTGGTTTAAACCATTGTAGTAATAATTAAGATTCATAAAACCAGCTATTTTTAATTGTAAAAGCCATATTTTTCAGAATATAGGAATGTCATTTCTGTTTCAAATTTATTAAAATTCACAGTTTAGTATAGTCAAGGTGAGCCCAAAAATAACAGCGGAATCACTGAATCCACGTTTTCCTTCGTTGATCCTAGGAGAATTTTCCATTAAAGAAAATACATTCCCCCGCGTCTTTGTTTTCGGATAGTTTAGTTAATGACATGAAGTCTATTACAAATGATACAACAGAATGCAAGGTGTTGGGTATTATGAAAGATCTAGTATTTCATAATACCTGACACACCATCTTGGACAATGAACCTTTTAACTGTGAAAGACAAAGCATTGTCAGATTAAAAACACCAGGTATTACAAACTACAATTCTTTTAGTGTACATTATGTTTAGCTTTAGTGTTCAAGTCACATGTGTACTAATAGGTTAAAATGCTTGAAAACAAACCTGCAAAAACTACTGAAAATCGCAAAACACACTTTGTTTTGTAGTGAGTGGAATGCAACAGCTAGTGGACAACTCTCATTGGAAGGCATCATGAGTCTTTCTTCAGTCTTCAGTACTTCAAGGTTTTCCCACGCATTATCAGCCACAAACAAACCGGTATTCCATAATACCCGACTATTCTACAGCACCCGACTCTCATCTATATATTGACAGATAATAAAAATACGTTATAATTAAACGAGGAAAAGAAGTGGATATTCACAAAGAAACATTTCCGCTTATACGTTATTGTGTGGATGAATTACGATACCTTTCTCCTACCATAGAATATGTACTTCAGGTGCCTGTTTTATATTGGAGGTGGGAGTGTTTATTTACATCTCAACAAAACAACACCATGGTATTGGCAATGGGGTTCATAGTTTTGAACCCATTGGATGACCTAAGCTGGTACCTAATTCCTTCCAAACTACCACTCTCCACCAAAGAGAGGAATGAGCCACAACAGATATGTGATTCAGATTTCTATATGGCTGGTCTACTCTGAAAATAGTGCTTAAAATCATGAGTGGGTGAATATTAAAGTAGCACTGTTCAGTTATATATATATTATATATATTATTTTTTTTTTTTTATTATATATATATATACATGAGGGCTTTTGTAGACCTCTTAATTTTGAACCATGGTCAAGTGAGGAGGACATGATCTGGCACCCCCATCTCCTATTTAGGAGAGGGAGTGCCAGCTCATACCATACCACACCAACGGGAGGACGTTCGAGTTCTCGACAGACTTAACATGCATCGCGCCCCTATACCGCTGGTCTTTAGTGATACTGGGCTCGAACTCATGACATACCCTCCATGATCCGATACCTTGACCACTTGGCTACCGCGGGCACTTAAAATCATGAGACACTTGCCACTTGATCATATCCCCTAAGCTATCACTAAATCCTTTATATTGGAGAAATTAGTCATGCTTAGGCTCATTTTTACTGAAGTAAGCTAATTATACAGGGAGCTTAATTTTTTTTTTCAATTAATATTAAAACAACAAATGTATCTTTAAGTGTATTCCGGAAAAAATGCATTTTGACACAATGATCTATACTGTAGAACCTCTTTTGTTTTTTTCTCTCTTCCTTTTTTATGCGATTTTGCTTTTGTACGAATTTTGTGCAATATTTTTTAATGCTGTGTATGAATTTCAACGGCTTAGACGCCAAAGTAAGGTTTTTTAAACAATGTATTCAAAACGCTGTGTTCATTGGTAATAAACAGTCTCTCGACAATACACGTTCAATAACTTTCTCTCAACGCACTAGCAATACGCACTTGATAGAAGACGAAACTTTCACTGAGAGTGACATTTTCAATAATTCAATACATCAGGAAGTAGGACAAGAAGAACCGGATGCTTTGAAAGCTAATGAAATGTTTGCCGGGATACAGCTTTCCAACAAATCGGAAACACATTTTCTTAAAATAAATACCAATTCTGAGAGTAGTTTGAGATTTCAAAAAGAGC
Organism: Trichonephila clavata; assembly: GCA_019973975.1. NCBI lineage: Eukaryota > Metazoa > Arthropoda > Arachnida > Araneae > Nephilidae > Trichonephila > Trichonephila clavata. Next base: position 11,516 of record BMAO01039632.1, read on the forward strand.
TTCAATCATGCATATCTGGTTATCGTGACGTTCACAAACAACTGACCAACAAACCATCGTCCCAAAAATATATTATTTACCATAATTTTTAACTAACTAAAACAATTGAAATTGTGTCGTCGACGAAAGCGATTTTTAACTAATTCATCACAGGAAGATGTGTGCTTTAGATTGCGATGAGTAGCAGTGAATTATGTATGCGCATTTTGAAAATGTCTCTATGTATATAATGAGAAATCAAATGTTTTTTAAATCTTTACATGTGGAATATAATTATTTATTCTGTTTGGAAGTACTTCTTCATAAATTTCGTAAATAATTGACATATCTTCTCGAACTGTGACTTTTTTTATACAGTCCCTCTCCACAGCATAAAAAATTTCTGTAGTATGTCGACAAAGTTGTTAGTTATATGCAAGTATTTATAAAATTTTCGCATATTTTTCTGTGGTTTCTTTTTATGCGGTCCCTATCTACCGCACAAAAACAGGTTTTATTGTATATGTGTTATTCTGTTGTTTAAAGGCACGAAAAAATTAATGTAATTAGATTTTGAAGAAACAAACCATTATTTCATTGAATCTTAAAACTTCAAAGTTCAGTTCAAGAGAATTGTGAATTAAATAAATTCCGCTTCAGATTCTTGCAGTTCCTTTTAATTTGAATCAAATTAAGCATTTAAATAAAGTCTGTAAAGATTTGCTTAAAAATTCGGAACTTTAGAAAAGCAAAATCGAAACTCCCACGAATTTAATTTGTATTCATCTAATTAAATCAAAGCTCAGAATTTCAACGCTTTAGGTTCTAAATCTAAAATTTTCTCTCTCTTTCAATCTGACTTTCATCAATTATGTAAATTCTCGTTACAAATAACAGTTTATTTCTGAAACTTAATTCGTGGCATTTAGAAAATGTACAATTTGTTATCCAGGTTTGGTTGACAAATTGAATTTAAATCTGACTATAATTTGTCACAAACTCTGCGACTTTCGATTTTAATGAATAATTTAACAGCAGCAAATAGCAATATGCTAATTCTGAATGATTTAAAGGTTAAAAAGTCTTTAAAAGTTCAAAGTGTTTCTGAAACTCCTTAGTAGAAGATGAGAGTAAAGTTTATATGTCTGTCATCGATAATTAAATAGTAATGAATGTTCCTAGTGTGGAAGCAGAATTTAAATTACAATCTCGTCTATCCAAGTTTTATGTAAAATAGAATACATTAAAGTTTCCTCATAGAAATCAGAGATTTTATGACTTTAGGAATTTAAGAGATAGTGTTTCGCGTGATTTTGACGCTCGTCAGATCATCCCTTCCTGGTGTTGCAATTTTAAACGCCATCAGTGTAGTAGAAATACCTTATAAATTTTTAACGCAATTAATTTCATCACTATCTTTATTTACGGTGAAAAAATAATTTCTAAAATACATTTCACAAAAAAAAGGAATTGACAGATATGAATTCGAATTGATTTTTCGTTTTCATTTTTGGACATATTATAAGGCATTACACGTTGCATGGATTCATATCTAAAGGATTTTGTTATTTTTATCTAACCACTGAGTTAGCTAATTTTTCATCTTCAAACATAAAATGCATGCACCATTATATAAAGTACTACTTTTTTATCATCTTCCGCATAACTTGAGTAGTATCTACTGTTTTATTTTAATTCATTGAATTGTGAACACCTCCATATTATATTACTGAACGCGATTATTAATTTCTTGCTCTTTCCTAGTGTCTGAGTAATTTTAAATTTCACATCGAAACATATCCATGCTCTTGTAGTTTCTGATTATTTTATTAATATAATGTTTTTTGTGATATCACTTATTGACAAGAAATATTTAGCTAGACTTCAATTGTCAGTAACGCCTTGTAGCTAATTCTACACTGCTGGCTACACAAAATACAACACCAAGAAGGAACAGAGATATCACCGCGAACATTATTTGGCAGATAAAACGTTGTACAAAGATTAAAAGGATTAAAATTATAGGTTCTTGTGATGTGTGGATAATGACAAAATCAGTATTTAGTGTAGACGCCATTGTTGGCCATAATCACTGCCACACATCTCGGTATAGAATCAAAGAGGCTTTAGGGTACAGTAGTCCATGTGGCTTCTACATTTTTCCAAAGTTGATCTGGTCTAGAAGAGGGTGGTGCATCCCGGTCACAGTCGTTGCGCAAGCATCCACCACACGTTTTCCAAAGACGATAGATCGGGAGAACAAGCAGGCCAAGAAAGCAATTCAATCTGATGAGTAAAGAAGAACTCTTGAACATAACGTGCCATGTGTGGTCGCGCATTATCTTGTTGGAATATGCCTGATGGCAAGCGTTGAATGTATGGGAAGACCATGATCTCCAACACCTCAGAGAGGTAACGCTGGCTGTTCAGTGTACCGGCAATACATATTGGAGGGGTGCTACATTGAAATCCAATTCTACCCCAAACCAAGATACCGGGTGCAGGACATGTGTGCTGATGCAAGACACAAAAGTTCAGCAACCTCTCACCACTGCGTCTCCTAACTCGAATCGGACCATCGTGGTATCACAGGCAAAAGCTGGATTCCTCTGTAAACACAAACTCTGTTCCTCCATTTCGTTGTCCATGTCCACCGTTCATCGCACCATTGACGGCACAAACGCCTGCGGTTTACAGCCAAGGGTAAAGGAAGCAATGGACACCTTACGGATATTCCACTCTGCTGTTATGGTTCGTGATCTGATTTGCGCGATCCTTCACTGCCATGCGCACAATCCACCTGTCATCACTGGTAGTGGTGCAAGGTGTGATCGGCCCCATCGTTTCCTCCGGCATCCAGCTATGACAGATCCGATTACCGATCCGTTAACCGATTTCTACGAAGGAAAATCCGCAGTTCTTATAGGCTTCCTCGGTCGCATTCAGAAACTTAGTCAAAAGACGCGCGATGTCTTCCACGAGGTATACATAAATAGCTCATGCAAAGTAAATCGCACGACAAAACAATTGCCATGCTTCAAATCCCCAATCTACTCTCCCATTATTTTGAGCTTGTTGGTGGTCCACCCACCCGTAGTGCGCGTCTGCACAATAATGCTAACTAGGTACTAGGCTTGAATTTTTGACACGTCAGCCACGAGTCTGTTACCGTGACCACTAGGCTACCGTGGCTCTCAAAATTCGAGGAACTATGAAAGAAATGGAGGCAAAAAGAGTGATAAAAATATTAGCAAATTTAATTATGTTCATTATTTCTGTAAATTATATTCTATTAGGGGTGGCCAACCCAAAAGACCTCAAATTGCCACTTCAGAAAAACTTTATAATCATCCCACTCGGGGAGCATATTAAATATATATATATATATATATAGTGGACTCTCGATAATTCAAAGTATTATTACGTTTGGGTACACAATATTTCGAAGTAAAATCTGTGGCTCTGATCAGACTACAACATACAATATAATTCGAAGTTATCTTTTAAAACTCTCTACAATTCAAACACTCACTATCATGAAAAGTCCTGTAGCAAACAGGTTGGAGCTTGCAAGTTTTGTGTTGTATTGTCTCTGCGTGTCTCCCCTGTAACGTAGCCCCTTTAATGGCCATCTCTCTCCTGCCGCTTCTTAGTGTTTTCCCGTTCATCAGGGGAAAATACACTTTTATTCGTTCCCTTCTTCAAGTGGATAATAGACCAACCTCGCCTGTTGTCCGCCGTTCATGTCTTTCGCTTAACAGGTAGCCATGCTACACTTGTGCTCAGAAAAGATGGTCCGCTATTGTGAAGATGCGTAGAATTGTGTATGAATGTAATGTGAATGTATTCTTTGAAAATAGGACGTTCAACTTCTGTATAATATTTGTATTGTATAATATGTACTTTTTAAAAATATTTTAAAATAATTTTATAAATCTGTACAATTGTGTTGCTTTATTACATAGTTTCAAGATAATATACTAATAATAATGCAACATAGATAATATACTAATAATAATGCAATGATCAAATAATGTTTAATTTATTTAATTATTGAGATATTTTTTTCTCAAATCTTACACTTAGTTTTTGCAAGTTGATTTCTTATTTGCGCATTATAATTGATGTTGAAGGTTTTCGCCTGTTAAATTGGAGCGCGATTTATGTTTAACAAATTTCATTTTCGAGAGAAAAAGAAAAGATTCACATTAACAGAAGCAACGCGACAAAATAAAAACAGTTACGGGATTTATTAATTTAAAAAAAAACGCTAAAAACAAAAATATTATACGAATTAGTCGTATTTTGTAAGCTTGTAGGCCGCGAGTTGCCCCCCCCCACCATCTCTCTGCTCTAAATCATAGATTTCCAAATTTTTTGGCGATTTCTATTCAATTTATTAGACAAAATTTAGCTAACCTATATCCTCACATAAAAATTTGTACCATTTATCGATTTATTATATTTAAGGTAAACACTGGCTATAGTGATATAGGTTTTTTCAATTGGCTGTGTGTGTGAAGGTTTTTTTTTACTACTTCAAAATAAGAAAAGTGTTTGTTGTTTTTGTCGTTTTGTGTGTTGTATTAGCCAAATACTTCTACAGTATAGAAACAGGGGTGGGTGGACTTTTCCAGGGTACGGACTACTTCTAATTTTTTTAAGGTGTTGCGGTCTACCCAGTCACGTATGTGTAGTGAGCTAAAAGAAAGTATACAATACTGTCCACCATTTTACGAACAATTTTATGAATTGCTCTATTTAGCAAACTTTTTCTGAAACCAAGAACCTTTTCCTATTTTCTTCATAAAATTATCTCCAAATAGCGAAGTGAATTTTCTATTCAACGAAATTTTCTCTTATGATTCGACTTTTTCCTCCGTATCTTTTGAAATACTGTATTTACTTGAATCTAAGCAGCACTTTTTCACCAATGTTAAAATGCTACTGAAAATCGAACATAGCTTGGAATCAAAGAGAAAAAAATGGTTGGATGGGATGTTTAAAGCAATTACCGCTTCATGCGTGTGTTTAAAAGTTTATAATGCTTCTTATTAGTTTTCCTTTTAAATTTATTTTAATTTTGTAAAATTGGATATCGATAAACCATTTTAGACTATTTTTCAATTTCCACAAAATCTTGTTGAGAATTTGGGGCGCGGCTTAGATTTGAATAAACATGATATTTCTGAACTTTCGTATGAAGGAAAAATTATTAGGTCTTAGTGAAGGCGGTCACCCCAAAATGTTTTGGTGGTCCCCCGGTCGATCGCGATCGGCTTAATGCTCACACCGGGTGTAGAAGATATCATTGCAACCTTTAAAAATACGTTACTTTTTTTTTACATCATACACATAGAAAATAATTGGCTCTTAAGTATTTGAACAAAGCCATATTTTAAATATGTAATAACATTCTGTCGATATCTTTCTTTAGATTCAGATATAATAAGTTCAATAATATTTACCAAACGTAATATTTGTTTTAAAACATTCTATTATGTACAACTTCTATCAACAACTCATGTAATTTTGAAATGATTGTTAGTAAATTGAATATAAAAAAATTCTCTCTCTCACCGATGATATTTATCTTATTTTTTATAAATTTAAAATCCAAACTGCATCGACATTAACGATACCATCATATTCTTTCGTATTCAACACAAGCAACCACTTTCTTATCAAAACATACTAAGCTAGATGAATTGTGTAACACATACAATTGTATCTAGTAATTGCATCTTAACCCACAACCTATATTTCTCTTCCTGAGAACCTATGCTCTGAATCAGTGGTCTTCAAACTTTTTCGACTCACGGAACCTTTAGAACTGAAAGTCGTTTTCGTGGAAACTCATTTCACATGCACACACTTAAAAGAATATATCTCAATATAACTTTTAAAGTAATCGAAATGTGTCTGGATGGAATTGTATCTTTCTATTTTTAAATTGTATTTTCGTTATCATTCAAGTTATATTTTCATTGTTATTCAAACTGTATTTTTATTATTAATGTGCTGTGTATGTTCATTTCTATTCAATTATTATTGTTATTTGCAATTTGTATTTCATATGTATTTTCTGTGTAATAGTTAATTTTAATGCCATGTCTTTTACCAACGCCATCTACTGTATTTATCTTTTGCGCGATGGCAACAAGTTGTTTGCTTCGACTTGTTTGTGTAATATGATCTGTGTGGGGTGCTCAGTTCCTGTACTGACCCTCACTTAGAGAGGTTCTCGCCACGCAAAGCTGCTGGCATTTGTCTATATCTTTTAAAAGCAAAATTAACGTTGTTAAGTTTTTACAAGCAAGAGTTACATTTTTATTAGTCCCGTGTCGCGGACAAAATGATATAGGTACTTTATAAAAAGACAATTATATAAATAATTATTGTATTTGTTATTAAAAGATTTTATGTAATTTTAATATTATCTCCTCCCATTAATAACATTAATTTGTGATCCAAGTGTCACATACCTATGCATTATATTTTGTAACTGGGATATGTGCATGCAATTTTTTTTTTTTTTCCTTTTTTACAAATTGTCAGATTCTATTTTTGTTGAAATGATTTGCAGTCGGATTTCATATTCTGCTTTTGATTTATTTTCGTACTTTATTTCCGTAGCCACTCATTTTGGGGAATATCTTTCACTTAAATACAATGTTCTGATTGACATTTAAATGTTTAAAGCTGTGTGAGGATTCCTGTGTATTTTGTATGAATTTGCAGTCTAAAATTTAGGAGTTGTTCTTGCTTAAATTTAAATTTTAATGCAAAATTTGTTTATAAGTGTTTCCTATTTTTGATAATAGATGTTTTTTTCTCGCAAATGAAAAAAAGATGCATTTCCAAATAGAAAACTACGTAGTTTTGCCAAACATTGCACCAACGAGTATAAATTATTTTAGGGAACCCAGGATAGTAAACAACGGAATATTCACATGCATATAAGAAAAACGACTTAGTATTATTTTGTTATACTAATAAAACTATAAAAGTATTACAAAATATAGTTATATTATGTATAAATAAAATATTTAGTTTTATTGAGTGGGATGAGCTTTAGATAATTGTAGTTATACGAACTACAAATGGAACCTGAATTCATTTTGGTTACACACTGATAATTTTCTTTTTGATTTTTTAATGTCACTCAAGGAACCTCTGGGTATGCCTCATGAAACACCAGGGTTCCATGGAATACAGTTTGTGAAGACCATTGATCTAAATAATCACTGTAATGGAAGAATTTATATTAAAAAAATAGATTTTTGTAGATATGACATCGCTTAGCTCCAACACCGTTCAACCGATCACTATGAAAATTGGCAGGCATATGTAATTTTGTGGGGAAGGTTTTTGTGCTATCCTCTTTGTTGCAGCTCCCCACTAGGTGGTGTTACTGCCATCTAGTGGGTACATCTGCACCAACTTCTGCAATTCTGCAGTGCCACCTAGTGGTACATCAACTACTGAACTGTTCAATCAATCGCCAAGTTGACAACATGGTTGCCAAAAATGATGCCAACTTGGCTCTGTCGCCAATATTTCGCTGTGCTTCCATTGAATCGCCGTTATAATGTAAGGAACGACGCTGCTTGCGAATCCTACAATTCTAACATAAAATAAATATAACAGAAAGTAATTTTAACGTATTACACATTCAGATATAAATTATTTGCACTATTTTAAGAGTTCATTGCACACAATTTGTAACAATGTGCTACTTTTGCTGAGTAGAGATTATCTTAGGAAAGTATTTTCAAAAATCGACCCACAAGAGAGTTACGGGGCGTTATAAATAAAAAAATCCTTTTTATCTTCCATAAGATCTACAGACTTAAAATTTTTTGTTCAATCGACATATGCAAAAAGCTTTTTTTCTGTTTAATTTACAATTCGTATGAATTTAACTTATTAAATCTTCTTTATACTTCACAATCTGTATAGTTTAATTTTTCAATTCACCCGTGCAAAGAACGGGAATACCAGCTAGTTTGCAATAAAATTGGAGCAAAACAGTTCAAATTTTTTAGCTTTAGAGACTTTATGCAGCTTTTTACGTTTCAAAGAAAAAATGGTCGCATAAAATGAATTTCCACAAAGATCTAAAATATAATCGCATCATTAATATTATATTGCATTGCAATGTTTGAGATTCAGCAGTGTGATTGCCAATGAATAAAATTTTCATGCCCAAAGGCTGCCATTTATAGTAATGGCGGCTACTCAGGATAAATATATCTAGGACTCAAAAGGCTCTTATATAGCCAATAATGGAAGTTTTTGGACTAAAGTATTGTATTAAGTGTCGACTTTTTTTTTTTTATTGATAGATGAGGGTTCAAAGACAAATCTCTGGTGTAATATAAATCAAAAATTGTCAAAGAATTCCTACTTTTATATTTAGTCTTAAAGTAATTAACATAGTTTATACTACCTCTTGCAGTAGTTCAAAATAGTTATCATTAAAAGTTCTTGTGAGATAACGGGGAATAATACAATCGCAGCAACAACTTTATACGTAATCTTTTGATTCATTTAGAAATAAGTGAGGTTATTTTATATAGATTTTAGGTTTTTACCTCCAAAGTTAAGATATCTGCTTTGAAAATCACAACAATGGCAGAGTTTCAGTGCTGCTATATATTTTAAAGCATTTAAGTGATTCATTATGATAGAGAGCTGACACCAGTTCGCTAATCATAAACTTAATTGCAAAGACCTTACCCAATTTGAATTGTGTTGAACAAAGAGGAGTGAAATTGCACAATGCACACTCTCAGTCCCCCTTCCCCCGGATGCCCTGCCAAATGTTAAAATCACAGTTTCAGAATAATGGAATTTGCTTCCATAATGGCATAATGGTACTCCTACTTTCAATATAAAGGCTTATTGTTGCTGAATGAATGATGTATAAATGTTAGAGTATGCTATATTTCCTTTATTGATCGAATCACCTTGGATACATATATCAGAGAATATCTACACAAACTTGGTACATATTACAAAATACATACTACAAGTGTACATACTACACTGCTGGCCACCGTAAATGCAACACCCTGAAGAGAGCACGCAAATAACATGAAATTTACAACATGCATTTGTGGAGGTGAGATATGCAAATGATTAGAATTTTAGCGCAGACACACATCACGGACGCCTGTGGCGCCACCTCAAAGCGCTATTTAAGGCTTAGAGATTTCGACAATATCAAGTTCGGCAATTGTGTTTTTCTTGTGGGTTTTTCAAAAAACGATCAGTTATGTCTCGTAGAAAACAGCGATCAGCTTTTCATCAAGTATCCGAGTTCCACAGAAGAAGGATAGTGACCTACCGAGATTGTGGATTATCTTTCAGGGAAATTGGTAGTCATGTTGGATGAAACCAAACAACTGCAATGCGGATATGTGACCGTTGGATGCAGGAGGGTACGACGGACCGACGTGGTTGATCGCATCCACCTCAGTGCACCACTTCACGTGAGGACAGGCAAATTGGGCGCATGGCAGTGACGGATCGCTCAGTCACATCATGAACCATAGCACAGCACATTGAGTCTGTAACGCATCATTCAGTGTCTGCGCGTACCATTCGATGCCGTTTACAGCAGGGTGGTCTGTCCGCAAGACGTCCATCGTTTGGCCTACCCTTTACGCAGAACCACATATGTCTCCACCGCAAATGGTGCGATGAAAGAAGGATGTGAGCGGCAGAATGAAATGAAGTTGTCTTTACTGACGAGTCACGCATCTGTCTGCAACACCACGATGGTCGGATTCGAGTCTGGAGACACAGTGGTGAGAGGATGCTGAACAGCTGCGTTATGCACCGCCACACTGGTCCTGCACCGGGTATTATGGTATGGGATGGTATTGGATATCACTCTTGCACTCCTCTAGTAAGCATTGCCGGTACTTTAAACAGCCAGCGCTACATCTCCGAGGTGTTGTAGCCAGATGTCCTTCCTATTCCTTCAGGGCTTGGCCACAGCCATAGTTGAACAGGATAATGCGTGACCACACGTGGCACGCATTGTCCAAAGTTTCTTCGTCAATCACCAGATTGAATTGCTTCGCTGGCCGGCTCGCTCTCCGGATCTTTCGCCGATAGAAAACATGTGGTCCATGGTTGCTCAACGATTGACCCAGATTACACCCCCAGCTGCCACACCAGATCAACTCTGGCAACGTGTGGAAGCTGCTTGGTCTGTTGTACCCAAAGAACACATCCAAAGTCTCTTTGAATCAATGCGGAGGCGTGTGGCAGCGGATCTCCAACAATGGCTGCTACTCTGGCTACTGATTCTGGCAGGAACCACACTTCACAGAAGTCTATAAATTTAATCATTTGATACTTTGTCAACATGTTATCTACAAAATAAATTTTGTTGTGCTATCTGTTGTCTTTCTTGGTGTTGCATTTACGGTGGTCAGCAGTGTACATATGTACACTCTGTACATATACCACGAATATATATCAGAGCTAGTTCATACATATTTAAAACATATTTATTTATTTTTGCATGCTATTCTGTGGTGCTATTTCTTATTTTAGTTCCAAATTTCATTGAAGCAAATGCCATTTTTTAATTTATGGCTTATTGTTTTGTTCATCATTTAAATATTTTTTATTAAGAACATTTATAAACCCCGTGAACTACACAATGTATCACACGGGGGCTTACAACGAAAATAAAATAAGGAAAGATTGCAACACAAACATCTATGCCTTCTCCGGGACGCAAACCCAGGCCCACGACACCGCAATCAGCGTCGCTAACCACTATATCGGACGAGCGGCCATCATTTAAATTTGGAACACGATTATACAGCGTGTCCCAGGATCATTGGGACAAACTTCAAGAGTAGTTAGGGGACATCCCTATGATTCAGATTTACATAGCAAGTCATATTTGGAATAGTCTTCGTTTGACTCTAGGTGGCGCTGTTCACAAGAACATTTGAGGAAATAGACCTGCATTAACGAAGTCATTTGAGGTCATCATCCATAGAGGAACATGGAACGTCTTACAAACACCAAGTTGACAGAAATGAACTTGATGTATAGATTGGCAGAAGAGAATTCACGGGTAGCAGAAAGATTGTATGGCGAAGGATACTCACAGAGAGATGCACTGGATCACTGGATATTTGCTTATGGAACAGAGATCTGCTGCTAAATGGGTTTTGCGAAAATCGACATCAAGGGTCGTGTGGGGGATTAATCCTCCACTAGGCGTCCTTCAAGAAATTCCATGAATATCGCGCGTGGTATCTCTCACATGCATCACATCATACTTGAAGTTTGAAGGTGATTTAATCATTGTATAGTAATATTTGACATTAAACCGTAATGTTATAGCTAAAATATTGACATAAGGTGCAGTTTTTGCTTCTGAAACTCTTAATTTTTATATTATCTACAGCCTTATCTACTTATCAAAATAATGGATTGCTACTGAAAAGTTATAGATAGTAGATAGAAGTCCTTATCTACCAGTATCAATCAAACATTCAGAGGCCGTTAGGGATTGAATGATACAAAACTAAGAATCTTTGTTGTGTTCAAGGGGAAGAAGGGAAATAAAGGAATAAAGCCCAAAAAAAATTTTTAAAGAGAGGTTCGGGTGTGAATCTGTACATTGAAAAATTAAAAAAAAAAGGCAGGAAAATTGAAACTTTTTCTGGCAGCCATTCCAATGAAAATAACTAATAACGTCTATAAAAAAGTAATAATAAGTATATTTAAGGTATCCGACTACTTGAGACATTTTTTTCTTTTAAAAAAAGGGAGCCATGGGGATTTTTATGTTGTTTTTAGATTTATTTAGTACATTTTAAGAAAAATATGTTAAAATAAAGAAAAGAAAAAGAAATTATTATTACTGAAATGGGTAAAAATTTACAAAAAATAACATAAATAGGGTTCATTCTGTACCAAAAGTTTATCAACAAATTTTGAATTTTTCAATTCTGATGTGTTGCTAGGTTATTCATTTTTGAAACAACTTTCAGGATAAGAGATATTTTAATTTTTACAAAAACTGGAGCACTTTATTTGAATCTTTATTAAATAAGCGTGGGAAAAGGAAAAAAGTGCTGCACTTACTCGTGAAAAATAATTAACTTTAATAGCAGAAGTGAAAGGTGGTAAAACAGCGCAGAAAAAAATTACCACGTGACTATTGGTTACTCCAGCATCATGATATCCTTGAATTTCAAGGAGTAGAAAAGTTAATTTTGCAACAGTTGCAAAACATATTCTTTTTTTCCCTTTCTGTTTAACTAATGTTAGCAATATGAGCAATATATAATAAATTATATCTCATCTGTTTTTCCATATTATTTATCAATTAATCATCCACAACAGGGATAAAATGTATTTTTCGAGAGGTTTTAGCTATTTATGTTCAGTCAATCTATAAAAGAACTTTGAAATTGTTTATTTTTCACTTTAACGGTCTATCATTCGATATTTTATAGAATAACTAGTTATTTCATAGAATAACTAGGCAAAGCATGAAATGTTTCACCTATTTTATACTAAAAATCACTTGTCTAGTTATTTCAAGAAATACCTAGTTATTCTATGAAATAACTGAATTATATACTTAAAAGGTAACATATATATAAAATAGCAATTGACTTTTAAATCCCTTATCTAGGTATAAATTTTTTTGCTTTAGAATACTCCGATAAATACAGTAAACGCGATTTTCTTACTAGAACTCCTTAATCGCTGTATTATTTTGTCATATCTAATTTTTTTTCCTGCCTTAAAAGTATTGAATAAAAATAACATATTTAATCCTTTTTACGATCCATTTTGTAAAATAGATTCTAACAAGTATAAAAATAGCACTTATGGTCCGATGCATTATCACTTTGAATGTTCCCATTTAACCTTTTTTCATGCTATAAGAGTGCAAATTGAAAAAAGAAAAGGACTTATTTTATAAAAAAAAACTTTAAGTGATTTTAAAGTATGCTCAGTTCGTTTTTTCTTCTTATTGTACGTACGTAACTTGGCCTCTTCTTTTTTCCCCTGAAGAAAAACAAGAAAAAAAAGTGAATAATAAAAATATATAAATTAAATTAGGTATATCGAATATAAGAATCTTTTAAATGTCAAAACATATTTTGATCACGCTTAAAAGAACAAAGAATATAACCCTATAGCAAGAAATGTACTAAAATACTGAAGAATTTTACAATATGCTGTGAATATTGAATTGTTTACTGTGGAATATATATATTCATAAAAAATATTTTTTATAATTTAATAATTAATTTAAATTATAACTGAAGTAAATATAAATTATAAATATTGCAAACTTAAAGCACCAGTTAAACTTTTTTAAAAAACTGATAAAGAAAAATATTTTTGTCAGATTGGTCGATTTTAAACACTTAATTAGTTAACTTCAAGTTATTTTGAATTCCAAAACATCTATTGGAATAAGTCAGTCATTTCATTTTTTTTTAAAAACCATAACTATTTCAAGCATCGACAGAAGTCCATTCGACACTTTTAGCTTTATACTTACGAGATGTGACACAAAAAACGAGACCTGTCCAATAAATCTTATACCAGGGTGCTATAATAAAATTACACTATTCAGAGACCTGTAACCTGCTTATCGGATTTGATGAATCTTGAATATATGCTAATAAACCATGAGAAAAAGATTTCTGCAATAAAAAAATTAGTACAAATCTTGACCACCAGGTGGCTTTTATCGAATATTCCTTATGCAAATCCGTAAAACCTTTATATAACCTAGCTATGACTCCTAGCTAGAGAATCACTCAGGATGCGTTTTTCATTGTTTTATTCACGTCTTACAAAAAAAAGAGATCGAGCTTTACTGGTTAAACGGTTTTATCAGAACGGCAGCAGCCATTTAGCTGCTCTGCGTAAATATCGTCATTAAAAGGATCTGCTAAAAGACCTTATATCGAGGACTGGTTTGAGGAAGATGATCATGAAATTTGAAGATACTGGAGATTAGGATATGCTGCCCGGAAGAGGACGGAAACTGGTTGTGAGTAAAACTGTAGAAGCAGTCGCTACTGCTGTGTTGAAAGAGCCTCCAGTTCCATCTATTTTTCAGCAAGTAGAAGATCAGTGTCACGCGAGTTGGAGATTCCGTGGTTGACAGTACGAAAAAAATCTGCGGTACATTTTTAAATGGTATCCGTATAAGATCCACATGATGCAAACGCTGAAATCTCGAGGTCACAAAACATGCCTTAAATTTGCTTGCCAATTTTTGGCGAGAATGGAAGTTGAAGGAAATAGAAATGGCCTTCGAATATTCTATGATCAGATGAGGCCCACTTGTATTTAGATGGAACTGTAAATAGTCAAAATAGACACATATGGGGTACTTCACCTCCTAATATCCTTCATCAACATCCAATGCATTCTGATCACGTGGTTGTTTGGTGTGGATTTACTGCTGAGTTTATCTTCCGACATTTTTCTTTCAAAATTTCAGTCCTCAAGGTCCTAAAAGATGCCCTGTCACGCGTGCACGGTACAGTGAACTCCTTCAACAGCAAGTCATTCCTGCTTTACGGGTTTGGTAATGTTTATAAACTACAATCTTTATGCTAGATGCAGCAACTCCTCACTTTGGTCGCCAAGTCAAAGTACTGCTTAGTGCCAACTTTAGAGATAATCGTGTAATATCAAGACGTTTTCCACTTACATGGCATTCTCGTTCAACCGACTTAAATCCTTGGGATTTCTGGCTGTAGGGATTTCTAAAAGACCATGTTAAAAGAGGAGGAATTATATAGGACTTTGCCTGATTTGAAAGCTAGCATTGTATGTCATGTGACTAAAATTCCTCGGGAATCGCCTTGCGCTACCATTGAAAACGCTATAATGTGCTTTCAACACGTTATTGATGTCAGTGGAGCACATGTAAAGCATATTCTGTAATTGAATCCATTTTAATAACTCTAACATATTTTTTGTCCTTCGTTGGGAACCACATTTCCTTCTAGTGGTCAAATTTTGAACTATTTTCTTAACTGCAGGAACCTTTTTCCTATCGTCCATATACCATATATTGCAAGTTTTTTAAAAATTTGATAAGCAGTACGGGTTATATAGGCCTCTGAATAGTGTAACTTTAATTATAACCACCCGATATGTGCAGAATCAGTTCTCTGCGACATTATCACCTTCAAATTAGTTCCCTTCAACATTTACTCACTTCTGCATTCGGTGCTGTCATTGCTGTTAAAAGTTCTGAAACGAGGTTTTTTTGGAAGGCCCTTCAGGAGATTCTCCGTTTTTGCTTGAACCTCTTCAAC
>BMAO01039633.1:0-17972 GCA_019973975.1 Trichonephila clavata
AAAAAATGTAAATTTTTTCCCCATTAATTGCTTTTTAACATGTCTAGAATACGGTGTAAAGTGATTTTTTAAAATTCGAAGTTGTTGTAAAGAAGCAAGTGTTAGAAGAGCAGCTATTCGGAGCGCTGACTTGGCAATCGAAGGGGCTTGATACCATTGACCCTTCTGTGCAAATAAACGTTCATACAAGTTTGTAGAGGTTTAAAAGGATATATCTATAGTTATTCAATATTTCGTTGAACTTGTTTTAGTCCTCGTCACAAGCATCGCCGATTGAGGATAAGTTAAGGTTTCATTGTTTTTAATCGGACTTGAAACTTTAAACGCGTTTTTCTCAAACTGAGTTTTTCAAACTTTCCTCCATCATATCTCAAGAACGGTTTGACGGAATAACTTCAAATTCTTAGGGTAGACTCAGCACATGTATACGCACAAATGGATTACGATAATTCCAAAATTCAAAATATTTCTTTTTTTTTATAACAAAAACATAACAGAAAACCCATGAAATTCGAAACTTTTTCTTCAGAGATCCACCAAAATCTAATTTTTGATATTTTCAATTGAATATAGTTCATTCGGTGCATTCGAGCTTATATATTAAAACACTTTTAATGTTTTTTTTTATTTCAGATAGCCAATCAGCCAGCTATATTGGATATTTTGGCTAAACATTTATACATACTCTTAAAATACATATAAATAAATGATAAAAAAAACTTAAAGTTTATTTTTTTACTGTTCTCAAAAAATTTCTCTAAAAATGCTTTAAAAAACAGGCTGTCACATGGGTGAACCCCTTAAAGAACAATAATAAGAAAATCAAATTTATGCATAAAGATTTAGCATAAATAAAATACTTTGATGATCAAAATAAAAATAAATAAACCTATGTCATCAAGATTTTACATTGAAAATTTTTAAGAAAGCGGTGTACGTCCCCAGTCACAATAACTGTTTAGACATAGAAATTAAAAAAATATCAAAGAATAAAGTTTCCCACATTTAAGTTTAAAAGGAAATTTTTTCCCAGTTTTTTTCACTAAAAGCCATCTTGAACTCTAGGAAAGTTTATAGAATAATTAATAATTAAGGCAATATATGAGATATTAATTATGAATTAATACCTGAGATAGGCTATATAGATAAAAAAAAACTCTACTTTAGCTTAGGATTCTTTCCCTGAAGAGTCTGTCTAAAAAAAAATCGATGAGAATTTATGCCGCACACTCTCTTCATTTCAAGGTATAAACCAAGAAATTTGACAGTATCATTTTTATCTCTCTCTATATATAAATAGATGTTTGTATATATATGGACTCGCTTCACACCAACACCGTTCAACTGATCCCTATGAAAATTGGTATGTATATGTATTTTTTTGTGGATAACGTTTTTGTGCTATCCTCTTTGTTTCAGCTCCCCCACCTGATAGCGCTAAAGCATTTCAACTTCTGCATCTTTCAATCAATCCCCAACTTGCCAACAGGGCCGCCAAAATGATGCCAACTTGGCTGTATCACCAACATTTCACTATGTTTCCATTGAATAGCCTTATAATGTAAGGAACGGCGTTGCTTGCGAATATTACAATTTTAACATTAACTAAATACAACAAGGAAAAATTTAACGTATTACACATCCAGATATAAATTATTTACACTATTTTAAGCATTCATTACACAAAATTTGTAACAATATGTTACTTTTGCTTAGTAGAGTAGGAAGGTGTTTTCAAAACCAATCCACAAGAGAGTTACGAGGCGTTATAAGCAAAAAAAAATCCTTTTATCAGCTATTAGACCTAAATTTACAATTTAACAATATGATTTTTTTCCAGCTGAGATATGCAAAAAGCTTTTTTCTTTTCTTTCTTTCTTGTTTAATTTGAAATTCGTATAAAATTAACTCATTAAAAACTTCTTTATACTTCAACCTGTATTGTTTAATTTTTTAATTCTCATTCCATTTCTTAGAAGCCTTTTCAAAATTTGTAGCACAAAATTATCTTGTTATTAATATATAATTACATTATTATCTTGTTGTTGCCATCTGTAGCTTTAAAATACTGACATTAGTTCTGTTTGAAAGTAAATTTACGAAATTTTCAACAACCAATAAGAATACCAATTTTTCTAAAGCCTAACTTAATTCTTATACAACGATTGACAGAAACTTCCAAAGAGCAGATATATAAGCAACACCCAGATCCCTTAATTGATCCAAAAGTTAATTCAAAATTCAAAAATCTGATAAATCCAAAATCGAGTTCATCTGAATAGATGTGTGAAAAACAATAACTATATTCAAACATTAAAAAGGTTATTACAACAGTTAGTTTTTATAAATGAAAAAACTATTATTATTCAAACATTAAAAAGGTTATTACAACAGTTTGTCTTTATCGCTACAATAAGTCGATTTTAACGGCGAGAATTTTTTCAAGAATTTATTACTTTTTTAATGATATTTTCTCACATCATTGTATTTAAATATGTGTGTGTACGTTTTAAAAATGTAAAACTATGAACTTACTGGAGAGGGTTTTAATGCATTATATTTCTTTTTATTGGATTTTGTAAGTATTGGATTAAAAAATTTTTTCGACTTTTCTGAATTAATAAATTAATGCAAAGACAAAACATTTGTTTGAATACCTCCGTTTCATATCTATGATAAATTAAGAAAGTTAATGGTAGAAAATGTACAAGTTTTCAATAACCCTAACGTAAAAATTTTTTAAATTTAATTTGTGTTTAATATGCAATGTTAGTGTTTTAATTAATTTTATTAAATTTTTACGTATTATTTGTTGTTATTAACAAACAGTCAAACAATCACAGTCGAATCTCGATAATTCGAAGTTGAAGGGTCCAATGAAAACTTTGAATTATGAAGATTAGAATTCTCAAGAGGTAGGAAAAATCTCCCAAAATACACGAAGAGAAATTTTTTTTACACATTTAAATTTGAAACTATGTATAAAAACGACAACACATACGTATAGAACTTATTTTAAAGTATTTTTAAAAAGTACATATTATGCAGCATAGATATCAACAGAAGTTAAAATTCCTGTATTAAAAGAATTTATTTATGTATTAAAACAACTATTAAAAGAATACATACTTTACATAATTAATTTTTTTGACGAAAAATCTGTTATTTCTTTTTTTGTTTTAAGGCATTCAATCTTATTTGTCAATAGATTTTTCTAGAATAAATGAAGATTGAAAAAACGTCATCGATCAACACGATTTTGAAGGAAAAAGATTTTGTTAGTCACATTTAGGTTCTGTCAGTTATCGGAGTCAACTCCTATGGTCATCAAATAGGCTACGTTACAAGGGAGACAATACTTGTAAGCTCCAACCTGTTGTTACAGGACTCTGCTTGATAGGGAGTGTTTGAATTGTCGAGAGTTTTATTAGATCACTTCGAATTATCACGTGTAGCATTCTGGCCGGCCACAGATTTACTTTGAAATACTGAGTGTACAAAACATATTGTTTAAGTTCGAAATATCAAGAGTTTTCTAGGGACTGAAGCATATACTTCGAATTAGCGAGAGTTCATATTATCGAAGGTTTGAATTAGCGAGAGTAGGACTGTATTTAAAGACACATCAGTATTTTTTAAATAGAAACTATATGTGGAACTTTAAAGTTGATGTTTATCGGGAGAAATAAGTAATTAATATATAAATTTGTGACGGGTCTATTCGCGGCATTTTTCCTACTAATCCTCTTGGGAAACTTTGAGGCTAGCATTCACATTAATTCACAGCCTTTCAAGAAGAACCCATGATATTTTTAAATTAGTTTGACTATATAAAGTCTATATAGATTTTGTAGATGTAAGATAGAAGGAGCCGGGGAGCTGTTACGTTAGTGTGAATATTGGAATATTTCATTCACAAACTAGCGCGAGGTTAAGGAAGTAGTTGCTTAGAGATTAAAATTATTAGATTGAAGATTTAAGATTTATGATATTAGAATTAGCTATCGGATCATTAGTTTTTGTTCTCCTTAACTATTCCTCGTTGTCTGGTTTACTTAGAGTTGGGTATTAAGATTTGATAACGCTTTATATATCACTCCGAGGTTTTCTTTTGTAGTTTAACTTGTGATTGTTTAAGTGTGTGTTTAAAGGATAAATAAAACTAATTGTTATTATGGAAGTTGTTGGTGATGCTTTGTTTCCCCCCCACACCTAGAACCACGCATGACGGAGAGAGAGAGGGGTGCCGATTAGACCAACACCCCCCACAAAATGCATAGATTTTTATCTCACTAGATATCAAATTTCATAAAAGAAACACAAGCAGAAATAAATTTTAATTCATATTTGACCTTAAACATACTTCTAAAGCAAGAATACATTTATTAAATTGTATATACATTGAGTAATAAAGTCTAGTCTGTGAAAAACATATAACTAATCCCATTCTAGAGCGACTAATAACATAATGGAACATAATGAACTCATTTCCATATCAAAGAGAGACAGACATATGAAATCATTTTCCTGAAAATATCTCTTTGTATTTTTATCTTATTCACATTTTCATCTTGCTAATGCATGAATTCTGGAGTATAAACAATGCTAGTTGTATTTTATGGGGTTAAGAGAGTATAAGTGTTCCCCCCCCCCCCTCCATTGTTAAAAACTCCAGAGATTTGATAATTTTTTCGCATAGGCGTAACTGAAACTTAATCAACGTATTGAAACCATTAAGTGTTGAAGGTTTACTCGTATTCCGTTCTCCTAAATTGACGCAATTCAGTAGGGAATATTTTTGAATCGTTTGTTGGGTAAAAGCCAAGATTTTTTTTATTTATGAAAATACTTTTTTTGCAATATACGTATTAAAATACGATTTTTATATTTTTTACTCGTCTTAAATTGAGTTGGTAGTATGAAAACGTTAAATTACAAAAGCATTGAATGGAACTTTTCCGTTCAACCTACTTTCCCCATAACCTCTATAAATAAAAACTTTAATTTTTCTGTTATGTTTCTGTTATGGCAAAAATCTGCTTGGATTTATTTTAATACCTTTATTTCACTTTATTTTATAAAAATCAATTTTACTTTTCGAAGCATAGTATTACTTATGTAGGGCACTGTTTCTCAAACTGTGGGATGATAAAAATACACATTTAAAATAAAATGCACATTTACACTGACATAATACACTTTTAAATGTACACTTATACTGCCCGGGATTTTAAAATTAATTTAACAACACTAAGTTTAGAAAAAGTGACCCCATGGGCTTGTCATACATAGAATTTTATACAAAAATTAACACTTATCTTGATAATTTTTACGGTTTATAATTAATCCCTTTAATGTCGATTTAAAGTTATACCATTTTCTCTCTAATGCCACTGTTTTCCGCGTAGGCACGTGTATGTGATGTATTGGGGGGGGGGAGAATGAATAAGCAAATCCTCTGAAATAAGTAAATCCTTCACAAACACTGTCAATGTTCTTTTATTGCATTCCAAAGCCTTCAGAAGTTATTTTAGGGATAACTGTACACAGAAAAGATTGTACTTCTCAAAGACGTATATATACGTTCGGGTCAATTAACGCTTTGTCTGAGCTAGATGTTTGTATACCCGGTGACACTTAAGAGGTTAAAGTATTAAAGTAGCTTTTGCTTTACAGTATTGCATCATTGAATTCAATACATTGTTATTGCAAGGAGGGGGGAGGTGCGATGAAAACTATAATTGGATATAGGGTCGTAAGCATTAAAATTTTGAGAGGCACTGATGTAGGGGATATTAGCTTTTAGCAGTACATTACTTAACCCATTCATTGCCAGGTACATTTTAGGGCGTTTGCCTTGGGTTCCAAAGTTCTATTTTAAAGAAAACATAAAATTTTACAAAATATAATAATATTAAGGTTCTGATATAATATTGTAATGGCATTTAACTGTAAATTTTATTGTAAAAACAAAACATACGAAATAACTCGTAGCTGCCGTCACTGAATAAGATTCCTGTTCTGAGTGCCACTTACGAGATATCACGTGGTGGTTTTTGTTTTCAATAAAAATCTTCATATATAAAAATTTTCTTTTCCTTTGTTTGATTTTACGTCACCTAATTTCATCTGGTGACAGTCAGATGTGTAATATTATGACAGATTTTCTTACAGATGTGTAATGATCATCCCAGGTAAGTTTTTAGGGCTTCTTGTCTTGGGTGCCAAAGTTTTATTTTAAGACAACATGAAATTTATTACAAAATATAATAATATTAAGTTACTGATATAGTATTGTAATGGCATTTACTGTAATTTTTATTGTAAAAAAACCCTATGAGATTAACTCGTAGTTGGTGTCACTGAATAAGATTCCTGTGCTGAGTGCCACTTCCGAGATATCTCGTTGTGGTTTTTGTTTTCAATAAAAATCTTCATATATAAAAATTGTCTTTCATTTTGTTTGATTTTACGTCACCTAATTTCATCTGGTGACAGTCAGATGTGTAATGTTATGTCAGATTTTCATATAGATGTGTAATGATCCTCACTGGAAAAAACCTATAAGGTGTTGGTAGTTATTAAGAGCTAGAAAGTAATAAAAATGAACTGATGAGTAATAATTAGCAGACCTCAGGAAAACCATCCATTGATACAAGAAAAATCTCTCTACGCTATTTGAACTTGCAACCCGCTTTCCAAACTTCTATGCCTTGCCAATATGATGACTTTCAGCAACGACAGATTTAACGTTCATCAGCCCTTCTTTGGGGGCATCAATACCTCATCCTGCAACTTGATAGAAACAATGTTGACAGCGAGTTCACAACCATGCTCCCTTGGCTACGTAGCCACCATAAAATTAGAAGAAACAAATAATAGAATGTAAAATCTTGGACTAATTTGCTTCTCTAATTTCTGCTAATACGAGGAGTGATCAGAAAAAAGGTTATAAGCCACAGCATTTGAAAACTACATATTGTGGAGAAATTTTGTTTCCCTAGAGTGGATACAAATGGTTTGCGGGTTGGTAGTGAAAGTTCCCAGACTATTGAGGACGATTGAAATGGCAAGAGCTTAAAAAATTGGTCTCGTTTGGAAGTGCTAGCCGTCATGTGATTTTTATGGGCAAAGAATGTGTCCGCATCTGACATTTACAGTCAAATCGTAGAAGTTTATGGTGAAGAAGCAATGAGTAGACAACATGTAGCGAAATGGTGACACTCTTTCAAATCAGGCAGACAGGATCTCGAAAACCGCTATATGGTAGGGAGTGGTCGGCCAAGTCCTTCAACGAAGAAATCAACATGGCATGAATTGAAGAAATTATTCAAAATGATCGACGGGTAACTCTGATTAGCGAAATCTCGTCAGAGCTGGGACTGAGTTATGGTAGCGTGCAGCACATCGTTTCTGGTGTGCTGCGGTATTCCAAGATAGTGCTGTGAAAACATCCGACGAGACCTGGCTCACTAAACAGGGATTCAATTTCTACCAAGACGGGTTAAGCAAGTTGGTTCTGCTTTCTGATTAATGTTTAATAGTCTTGGTGATTAAGTCGAAATGTGTAATTTTCTGTCTATTGTTGATATATCTTTCTTTATTCGACTTATAACCTTTTTTCTGATCACCCCTCGTAGTACAAAATCCACCATATTTAATATGGAGATGTCTAAGAAATGCAGAAAAGAAACATTTATAAAATACAAGAATTTAGCAAATACCATACTCTTCATTAAGTCTAATTCAACTTTAAAATGCTTAGCAATAAAACTCAATTAACTCTTACTTGGCTAGAAAAGATTTGAATCATTATCATCTAACAGACTTCTTTATAATTGTTTCACAGAAACAGACGGTGCAAAAATAAAAATATCGGCCAATCCAATATAGTCTCGGTTTTCGACTTCTATTCTTCCGGGTGTTGCTATTTTAATAGTTAGAAGTGTACGTCAAAAGGAAACGTGCCATCGTTTGAAAAAAATACATAGAATTCTAAATTGTAAAGAAAAATAGGAGTTCATTGTTCCATAAGTAGAAGACACCATAGGATACATAGGTGAATTATTAATATATTACCGATCTGGGAAAATTTGTATTTTAAAAGAATGGAAATGCAGTATCAATGTATTGATAAAGCAATCGAAAAAAGTACTTGAAGAAATATTTTTTGACATTGTTTTATGTTTAGCAGTATAAGAGGCTAGTAGAGCCAAGTGATTAATTCCAATGTTTAGTACTCTATCTATTGTTCAAGATAAAATTAAAGATAAGATTACTGAAGCCATGTGTGTGTGTGTGTGTGTGTGTAATTTATTGAATTTTAATTATCGCATGTGATATTTATTGAAGATAATATTACCAAATAAAAAGAAAATGGATGCAATGTTCATTAGTAAATTACCTCTTGTACATTCATAAGAAATTAGGTCAGTTATATGTACAAGCAAAAGAAAAAAAAATTTCAAAACTTCACACATAACAATTTTTTTTAAAAAGCCAGTGCTTATATATATTGTATTAAAAAGCTGATGAAAAAATTACCATCCGAATTTAAATTTATCTTTGCAATTAAAACTTATCACAATTTTAGTCATCAAATCCCTAACAAGATGCTTTCAGTTTCAAAATTTATTTTAAGGAGCGAAATTATAATGAATGTTAGAGATAAATATTATAATAATAGAAAAAGAAATAAAAGAGTAGAAAAAGTCGAGGTTAATTGAAATTACAAAATTAGAATATTAAAATGAACACAAATATTTTCTGAAAAGAAATTCGGAAAAATTTAAATACTTGTGCCACGTGGTACAGTTTAAATCAAAAATATTTGTTTTAATGGTTTTACAATTTTTTTTTGCTTGTTACCTTTGTATATGTAATATGTAAAACAAGATGCGCTTAAAATACCAAAAAATCAAATCATTTAATTTTTAAAAAAAATTAAAAGTTGTGAAATGATTGGTTTTAAAACACTACTCCATCTACAATAGGCGATGTTCACACATAAAATTGGATTTTAAAGCTAGTCAAACTATGTTTAACATTTGTTGGTATGGGTGTTGTAATAGCAGGATTGAATAAAATAAATGATGAAAAACAAGTGAATAAATAAGGATAACTTTAAAAATTTATTTAAGTTCATAAATGATTTTGGCAAGCATTTATAAAACGATTTTTTTATGAGCGCTTCATAAAAACTCCTTAAAAATTGTATAAGCTTTAAATTCAATTATTTATTGTTAAAAATTAGGTATCACTTTGAATCAAAAGAGCATACCAACTTTTGTTACATGTAATAGTAGCAATATTTAGAAAAAAATTGAAAATATTTGGCATAGTAAAAAAAATGTCATTAGAGTTTTAAATGAAAAAAAAAACTATGAATTTTCTGTTTTAATGTAAATCAACTTAAAGTTTTTATTTGCTGTTGGTATGTGAATAAAAACAGCTAATATTAAAGCTTTAATAATTCTAGATATTTTTAGCTTAGAGCTCACAACCTTTGTAAAATAATAGAAAAATTTGTAAGTATTATATTAAACAAAAAAGAATTTCATTTGATTTTTTGGCCGATTTTTGTCAGTTGAATAGTAATTGAATGATGAATAGAACTGTACTCCTCAGCGAAAAACAATTCTCCTTTCGAAAAAAATAACTAAACATATTTACAATATTAAGGAGTTTGAACGGTGATTTCGATTGACAGTTTTATTAAAAATGATATATAAATGTAAAAAAAAAAAAAAAAAAAAAATGAAAAAACAAAGAGAAAAAAATTAAGTGGAAAAAAATTAAAGCATTCTTAGCAAAAATTTACAAAAATTTTGCCAAAGCCTTTGTCTTATATAAAAACTATTAGTGGAAAAATGATTTAACCCAAAAATATTCTAAGAAAGTCAAATAACGATGTACATCTCGATATAAAGACGGTATTAACAAAATTATCGTAAAATTTCCAATGATTCCGCTCGATTAAAAATTTTCTTTGAATTCTTAATTACGTATAAATTACGGCAATGCATAAATGTATTGACATAAGAATTTATTTGCTAGTTTTAATTTAATCCAAGACGAATAAGAGAAATGTACCACTGTGTCACAATATTTTTTTTGAAAATTAAGGGCATTATTGGTGAAAGCAGCCATTTCAGAAGTGGTCAGACTATAACAATATTTTGGTAACTAAAACAATAATTTCTTATGACTATTAAATAAAATCCTTGCCTTTAAAAGATAGTTATAACTAAGTTACTTCTTTCGGTCAGATAGTGTATATCTTATTATAAAGAACAGAAATTATACAGAGAATGCATTCGATGATAAATATCGACATATACAAAATACATCAATAAAAGATCGATTATTTGATTATATTCTTATGCATTTGGACCATTGCCGATATTTACCAACAGCCACAGATAACCTCTATTGGGGTAGAAATGACGGTATTTACCTACATATTATCGCAACCTATTGACGACATTATATGAAACGAATCACGTGATTCCCAATTCAGAGCATATGATACGTGCGAAATTAGGGTTGCCAACTTGGCGAGTTATCTGGAATGTTGGCGATTGTTGCAATAATACGTAAGTACCGAAATGACATTTGAATGGTTATAGAAAAATACGTTTGAAGGAAATTTGTACTGTGAAGACACACACCGAAACCCATACTCCAAAGGAAAATATTGAAGACCTTTGCTGCAACCTCTTCATATTAAATCTTAACTGATCAACACGATTTTATTTCTATAAAAAGAGTGGCCTATGATTGTGTGTGTAAATTTTTCGTATTTACGTATTATCGCAACAATCTGCAACTCCATTAATAACTCGCCAAGTTGGCAACCCTGATTTCCTATATGTCGTATGCGCTAAATTGGCAACCAAGGGCTTCGTTTCTTATAATGTCGCCAATAGGTTGCGATAATACGTAAGTGCCGAATTTTCTAACGCAAGCAACGTAAATAATGCAGGTCTCTAAATGAAAATTTCCTTTTGATAAAATTGGTGATTCATGAGATTTTGACTGTGGTCTTACAAATATTTGAAATGTTTTGGAGATTTTTGTCGGAATAGGAGATTACGACTTCAATAAATTAATAGACAAAAATGTTGCACTTAAACAACTTTTAACTATTATTAATAACTTTTTATAAATTTTTTTTTCACATACACTGATGGGATTTCTTCTCAAGAAATGCAGCTTAAGGAAACCATTGCAACTAATTCGAGAAGTGGAACACAAGACTACACAGTAGGGGGGGGGGAGATTGCGGTTATATGGAGTAAAACAATTATGTATAGAAACCTACCTATGCTGGAATGACGCTCTGTAATATGGAGATATGAAGAAAAATATTTAAAAAATAATTTTTCAAATTTTAATATTGTCGCAAAAAAGTAGAATTTTTGAAAAAAAAATGAAAAACAAAAAGTTTGTTAGATGATTTTAGACTCAAAATAAAGGATTTTTCTACGATATAAATAAGGAAAAGAAATAATTATTGATAAGTGAATACTGAGCACTACAATGTACATTTCAATATTTCATAACCACCAGCTCTCTCTCTCTCTCTTTTTCGCATCGTCAAATTTCAGTTCGATCAAACATTTTTCTCATCTTCCGCTTTATCGTGCACGATAATTTCAACAGTAGATCTTTTTTAAAAATTTTTTACTAAAGAAACTGTTTAATGTATCTGATGTTTTTCCCCCGTAACTATATAGTAGGTGTTCTTTCATAGCAATAAATCTTAAAAAGCACTAAAAAATACATGTTTTTCCATAACAAAAATTACTTTCACTTTTTACCCTAAAAATCTCAAATACCTAAGCTTCGTTCCCGTTGGGGCAGCAATTATTTTGAGCATACACTATGCGACTATGTAAATGCTATATTGGAATATATACATGTTTGCCAAATATCGATCTTTAAGGATTAACATACTCGTTTACATGCCCTTGTGTCATTGAATTCGATCAATTTTTGCTTCATATCCAATGGCATGCGCGTGTACTAAGAAATTGTGTTCATGGAAACAAATTCACATTTTTAAATCAGTAGTTCATATTTTTCTTTCATTGTATAAGCCCCTTTGTCATTATTGTAGGAAATCCAATATAAGTTATGAACGGATCGTAGGTGAATATATATATTCAAACCAAGAAATGTTCATTGTACTGATGCAAGCAATAATATTTTAAATATTCAACAAGTTCTTTTAGTTAAAAAAACTATGTAATTTTCACAGTCCGATTTTGTTGAAATTTTTTATGTATAAAATCTGCCTTTTAAGTATATTTTTATTTTTTTTAGAAGCTTTCATGTTCTTTTCAAATAATGTGAAAAATACTTATTCGTATGTGTATTGCAGCTTATGAAATATGGCTTTAGAATTTAAAAAGATATTAAAATATGTATCGCTTTTAAATATAAAAAGTAAAATCTTTTGAATTTTTTTTTTGTGTGTGGAGAACCCCTTTATTTTTTTCTTCTTATTTTTTTATCGCCTGTAATAGTTGTTCATTGAACGTTTCTAAAAATGTATTCGACTTTGATCGCAATTTTTTCTTATCAGTTCCTGCGCAAAAGTTTCAGCATTATGAAAGTAGTACACATACTTTACCCAAAAAATTTTCTCAACTAATTACTAATAAGGACAAGTTATTCAAATTAGGAATTTTTCCTGTGTAGTCTAGGTTTTCTGGTCAGTTTATTCTACAAGATAGCCATCAGAAAAGTTAACCATCGCTGTAAAGGAAACATACTGAAAATTTAAAGATGATTAAAGAAAGGCATTTTAAAATATAAGATTATTGCTGGAAAGCTTTTTTAGTATTATTATTTGAACAACTTTTTTCAACTTAAAGCTTTTTTCTCTCATAATAACATAATAGCACACAATTTATTTTCCAACTTTTATTTAAAATCAGATTTCAACATACTTAAGACTATTATTCAACATAAAGAGAATTAGTTCACAGATATTCAGCCTTTAATTAGTTCAGCCTTTTCACCGGCCATCATTAGACCTTGACAGCAGGATGGTTGTGCTGAATTACATAAAATACAATAAATATCATTTTATCTCCCTTCCCTCTGACAACAAGGGTGAAATCACGGGAATACTAATATCTCATGTTTGCTGTGGCTTTTAAACTCTAAATCTACTGACAAGTGTCCCAGAATCTTTATAGTCCATTTTTTGCATATACTTATTTTTTATTTATAGCCTACACGAAAATTTCTCTGCACTTTAAATCTTAGTATTTACATTATTAAACGAAAACTATAATAATACTCCCTAACTAGAATATCCTAATTATAGTATAAAACAGATTATTAAAAATATACCGGAGAGTAAATGGCCCTGTATTTTTTTTAACTGAGAAAGGAGATTTAATCCAACGAACCCTATACTTGAGGGTGAAAGAGCAGTTAAGAGGACATAAATTATATAAAACAGAATTTATCATTTCATACTCACAAATGAAGAATTATATAATTGTGACTATATATAATATATTTCGAGCACTCAACATTTTCTTTCTGGAACTGTTAAGAACCTTACTGTTTATCAGATTTTTAAAAGTATACTGAAAAATATACTGAATATATACACCATATATACTGAAAAATCCACCATTTTCAAAAAAGCTCAGACAATTTGGTTATTTAACTATGTAGTGGATCCAACAACGCCCTCTAGCGAACCCAGAATAAGACTCTCAGTCTATAGTTCCAGGACTAGCAGCAGCTACATTATTTTGTAATAGTCATGTAACGCGATACCTATTCTTTTTTTCCCGTATATTTTCTGTGCTGTGATATCTGTAAAAATATATGCATGTATACTAGCTAACCGTGTTATCACTGTGACAATTATTCATATTTCCAACTATATTTTATACCTTTTCAAAATAAGCCATTTGTAACTAAATGTTTTTTTTTGTTTTGGTTTCTGAATATTTTTTTGGTAATACTTTGCTACACAGAATAGCTGCAATAAATGTATATTGCCGTATGTCATTAAGATAGTGAAAAAAAATCCAAGAAACAGAAACATTTGAGAACAATAGAGCCTGTGTTTTTTGTGCGGTAGATAGGGGGACCACATAAAATTAACCGTACAAAAAATATTCGAAAATTTCATAAATTCTTACATATAACAAACAAATTTATCGAAATACTACAGATATTTTTTTATGTGGTGGAGAGGGACCTAATAAAAAAGCCACAGTTAGAAAATATGTTATTTATGAAATTAATGAGAAAGAGTACTTCCTTGACAAAATAAATAAATAAATTACACATGGAAACATTTTTAGAACATTTAGTTTCGCATTGTATACATGGAGAAATTTTCAAAATGCACATACATATTTCACTGCTACTCATCGTAATCCAAAGCGCTTATATTCCTGTGATGAATAAGTTTAAAATCGCTTTCGTCACTTGAAGATACAATTTCAATTGATTTATTTTTTGTCACCATAAAGTAAGAGATAA
Source organism: Trichonephila clavata (assembly GCA_019973975.1). NCBI lineage: Eukaryota > Metazoa > Arthropoda > Arachnida > Araneae > Nephilidae > Trichonephila > Trichonephila clavata. Next base: position 14,521 of record BMAO01039633.1, read on the forward strand.
GTGTTTTGCGACGAAGGTCGATTTATCAGTTGCTTGTAAATGTCACGATAACCAGAAATGTATGATCGAAGCTCTTTTTAGAATTTAAAACTCCTTTCGGAATTGGTATCTATTTTAAGTAATGCTTTCCCAATTTGTTGGAAAGCTGTATCGCTGTATATATTTTACCCGCTGCAAAAGAGTCCGTTCTTCTTGTCTTTCTTCATAATCTATCAAATTATTGATAATGCCGCAGTCATTTAAAGTTTCGTCTTCAATCAAGCACGGGCTGTTAGCGCGTTGAGAGAAAGCAACTGAACGTGCATTATCGGGAGGACTGTTAATAAACAAATGAAGAGAGCGTCTTGAAGTGTAGATATGTACATTACACTGGCGTAACGTACACTCCGCAACCCCGGGACTCAAGGTGCCCAAGGCACGACTGATGCCAAGTATGTATTTACCTAATTTATAAAATATTAAAGGTAAAACCTGACTTTTTGCAGGGGGGCCCTAACTATTCTCTGTTACGCCACTGTTACATTGATAGAAAGCATTACAGTAGTGCCAAATCCGTTGAAATTCTAATACCTCATAAAAAAAGATCACACAGAAATAAATTCGCATAAAAAGGATCGCACAAAAGCAGGTTATACTGCGTACAATTTCCTTTTAGAAAAAAATAATAATATACGAATATTTTTTATTAAGGCAGTTTTCGCCATATGCGCAAGAGCGTGAACTTAACGCGGAGGCACATTTTCGGACAGAAAAAGTGTCTCAAATTCTATAAATATTTGTGACATTGTAACTCATGCATTTGTTTATAATATGGTGTTTTTAAAATTTCAAAATATTTCATAAATAATTCGTTCTTGCTTTTAACATGGAAAGGGATGGCTCATTTAGCATTACGGTATAGGAGAAAAATGCGAAACACATGTTATAAAAAATGTCTCAACTTGGACGAAAATGAGTAGTATGATAAAATAAGTGATTCTGTACAGGATAGTGAAGCTAGAATATAATATTAATGTTTGAGTACCTTTATATCTGAAACAATATTCCGAATTTGAGTCCTTTTTTGTAACATTAGCCAAAAACAGCCTTAATGCAACCAAACGATATTAAGTATCGCATTTTTTTCGTTATGATTTAAAGAACTCTTTTATATACCTCAACATAATACTTATAAATAAGACATAATCTTTAGTTTTGCTAACTCAATTCAGTTTATTGTTACGAATGATCAACTTGTTTATAAAAAAACTGCCTTTAGTGCCACGGAATAGCGATCATCTCTGCTCGTGCCCATTACGTCAAATGAATGACATATGTATTGACATCTACTATGATGGATGAACTTTCTGTCCACAGAAAGAAATGGCACCTAACTTTGATCGATAGTTTAACTTTTTGGCCGTTTGCCAGCCCCAGTAAGTTCTCAGAAAAATGTCGAATTGTACTATTGACCTTAAGCAAATTGAACTAATGAAGACAGGAAAGAATTGATTAGTTTCTAATTTCCTAAATTTAAATAATTGAGTAGATATGCAACAGTCAGACACATCTAGAACTTCTTTAAGAAATGGAGATTCTATTTAGAAGAGGAGATAGATCCTTATTATTGTTGTTTTAAATCTGGTTAATAGTAAAGAGGATTTATTGATTTAAATATGTTTCATGTGTATTTTTAATTTTTTGTTTTCAGAAATGATTTCCCCCCCCCCCCCCCCAATTTTTAAGTCATTGAGAGATGTTTTGGAAACCGCTTCTGAAAAATAGTAAAATTATAGATAGAATAATCTTTTTTGGGCACGATATTATTCATATGTCTAAATTATATTCATTCCACAAAATTTATTAATTAACGCTAGAATCCATTATTAGAGCCCAGTGGTTAATTGGTAGCGTATCGTGCATCCACGCCAAAGGTCCGGGCTCAAATTCCGTGCTGGGCAAGGTCGTTTCAGCCTCTTTCCCTGCAGTGGGTCGATAAATACCAAGCTTATTTGGGAACTAAATACTAACAACGCATTCTCTTCGGAGCAACATGAAGGTTATGGGCAACATCCTTGTAATTTTGAACCATAGTCAAGTCACGCCGCTACAAACTTCGCCCATTGTGATTATGAGAAATTTGTGCCTTGACTGGTTTAACATGCATAAGTCCGATACACAACATGCCTTTAGTGACACCATAACTCAGCCCATGACTCGACAGAAACAATGTCGACGACGAATTAAAAAAAATCTGGCAACTCAGCTGTTTTTTAAGACTTTTATTAACTACTTGAAAGAATTAAGGTAAACTTTAAATGTTAAGATGTTTCTTTTTCATACGCATATCATCACTGATAACATATTTTTTTTATTTAACAGGTAATATAAATAAAATTAAGTCATTTCCTACTTTAAATAGATGCATAGAAAGTAATTATATATATATACATAGGGAGAGAGCGAATAATAGTTAGAATTGAAAAAAAGAGCTTGATTTGTCTGCATTGTCGTAAAAATGCACACCCGGTTTGGCTAGTTTAGCTGAAAAACCGGTTTTCGACGCCAAGTTTTGCCATTGTTTTAACAGTCACATTGTTACAGCATGGAGTTGAAGTTGGCGTCAGAAACCGGTAATTAATTTAATTAATTAACCGAAGTAATTAATAAATTAATATTCGAAAAAACTATATTAACATCAAATGTCATCCACTACAAGTCTAAAAAAATTATTTGAACTTGATTGGATGAAATAGAAAGAATTTTATTAACGATTGAAATTTGAACAAGATAAATATATACGTATATACATATAGATAGAGAGAGTATGAGCTAATAGTAGGAATTGAAAAAGAGTTTCAAAATGTGTCGCTATATTTTTATAGGCATCAAATTTTTGAAAGCCCTTTTTGTGAGGGTTGCCCAAATGAAAAGTGTACATGTGAGATTGCCTCAAAATAACAGCAGCAATAGTAGCACTATCGAACTGGGTTAAGAAGGTGGTAAGTAATGTACACCGCATACGGTATTCAATACTGAAACCTGTTCCAGCAGAGAAAATATATCGAAAGCAAAGTTCCATGCTATACATGGATGCGTCTAGATCAGTGATTCCCGAAGTGATCTATACGATCTCCAGGGGTCTACGATGGCCTGCAAGATGTCGAAGTTAGCAGGAAAAAAAATTCGGGGTCCATAAAGTGTAAATTGGGGTCTATGATCGTGTGGCTCTCATTTAAACCAGTTCGTAGCTTTAATTTTAACTTTTAAAGGATGAAATAAATATTCCACATGTCAAGGGTGATTACTTACGTAATATTTTATTATAATATAAACACATATATCTATATTGAATCATGGAATATTGTGAGAAAGTTTAATTGTGCTTTTTCCTAGTGAAAAAGTAATTTCAGCGGGTTGCCAATCATCATAATAAAAAAAATAAATTTGGGCTCTATTAATAGAGAGGTTTA
>BMAO01039634.1:0-81135 GCA_019973975.1 Trichonephila clavata
GCACCTTACTTTGAGGAATTTCTTAACATCCTGTCAACAAGTGGTAGAGGTAAAAATCACGAAATACAAGGGGTCGTATATGTGTGCTTGACCCCGTATCAATACTGAAACAATTCAGTTTTATTTTAATATACTTGACTAGTGTTCTACATGTGAAACCTCACTTACACGGCATACATCAATGCGATAGGCCAGTTTCAGTTTCATTCTAATGAACAGGGTACTATCAGTGTTATTCACAGCACGTTTTATCCTTCCACACAGTTCTGATGCATGACGTGGTTAAAGAGGTACGAAAAGTTTTTGGATAGCACCGATAAACCAGAAAATATAACACGTGCTGGCAATAACGTTGATAATACAGCCTATGAGGGAAAAAAATGATCCACCGAGAAGGAGTTGTCCGAGATTACGATAAAATTTGTGGATGTGAAGAGCATACATAGAAAAACAAAGGAATAAAAATTACAAACAATTCAGCGATTATTTCATAGTTTGACCGTTTCAAAGAAAGTAAGTTAATAAAGCGTAGGTCCACCTCTGGCCTGGAAGCTAACCCAGCGTTGCGTAGACTAATAAAAATCCCGCATTGTGTCCTATAGAATTTTGTGCCAAATTGCATCTAACTGTCGGGCTAAATCGTCAACATTCCAGGATGGTTATAATTGCCTTTCTGCAACCTCCCAAATGTGCTACATGCGAGAGAGATGAGCCGACCAAGCTGGCCAAAGATGTATTACTCATTATACTTTATTTAAAACAGAAATAAACATTCGATATAACAAGGAATCACCTTAATTACATCAATATGTTTTTATACACTATATTTTGCAATGACATAATAAATTTTTCGAAGATTAAGCTAAAAAATTATTATAACACCCAATCGCTTAACAAACTATCCTTTTTAAACTATAAAAAATTTGAGATTGTGAGTATATATAAGGCTACCAGAACACTTTAATTGGTAATATATATTGAAATAAAATGTATGCAAATTGTTATATAGATTAATTATTATGAAAATGATAGTCAAGTGTCTTTAAAACCGAAAACATGTCTTAATGTGGTCTTCGGCTAATGTTAAAGAATATGACCCAAATTTGGAGTATGTTTTCATATATAAAAGTATTAGAACATTAATATTACATTCTGGCTTCATTATCCAGTAGAGAATAACTTATTTTATCATATTACTCATTTTTTTTCATTCTAGTTGACACATATTTTCTTTTATTAAATGTGTTTCGAATTTTTCTCCTATACCATGATGTTAAATGAGCTAGCCCTTTACATGTTAAAAAAAAAACTAATTATTTATGGAATATTTTGAAATTTTAAAAACACCGTATTATAAACAAATACATGAGTTACAATGTCACAAATATTTATAAAAATTGAGGCATTTTTTCTGTCCGAAAATTAGCTCCGCTTTAAATTTACGCTCTCGTATATATAGCGAAAACAGCCTTAATGTATTTACAAACATTTTATACACGTTATTTCATAATTTAATATGTGTTTTTGTTAATTTACCAACACGCAATTTTCAACAAAAAGATTGTTTGACGGTCATCTTTCCGTTTTATCGGTCTTATTATTTTCACTCTATAAAAAAGCAAAGTATTTATTTTGACTAAGATTATATTTTTTTATAATCATTTAGCTTATTTAGGTTTAAACGTCAGTTTTATTAAATACGTATTTCACGAAATATAATTTGAGAATAATGGATTTCTTTATATTCAATATTTGCAAATTGTGAATGAATTAATGAATTATTATTTTATAAATGCGCATAAAACACAATGTTGTAGAAAAACAATTTGTACTAATGAGTTAAAGTTAAACAAATCCAATGACGAAAGTTTTAATGACGAAAACAAGGATTAAAAAGTCAACTATCACCATTCAAAGAGCTAAAATCCGATGTACTAACTTGTATTAAAAATAAAATTCGTTTTTCGGTATCTTTCAGTTCTATATTTTAAAATAGTCTCACCGGAGGCGTCTGTTAGGTAAAACCTTTACCGATGCTTCGAAAGAGAAACTAATTCTCATCCTTTCTTCTTAAGAAGATAATCGGATCAGAGTGGGTTTTTTTCCCTCCTTTTTCCGGAGGAAAGTTCCGTTTTTTCCTGTTTGGCCCGTCTCTCTTTCAGAGTTCATTTCTTGTTTCTCACATTCTTATTTCAACATTTCTAAGCTGTTTTTCTTCTCTCTTTTATATCTGTTGTTCTACTTCCGTTTAATTTTTCTTTGAAAATATATTTTTAATGATTTCTTATATTTAAAAAGGAAAAATCTTTTACTTAAAAATAAAGAATTTGTAAGTTTTTTCTCCCGATGAAAATCACGATTTATAAAGAATTGTCAAATAATCCAATCATAAGTGCAATTTTGTATAATGGATGTGAATTGTTACAGGAATTACAGTGAATTGTTACATGGTTAGATTCCTTCTGAACTTTTTTATAGCTTTCTTCAGAGTGAAGCATTTGTTACAGTAGAGTCATGAATTCGAATCCTCTTGCGAAAAAAAAATTATCGTGTAGCATGGCACGATAAATTGGTCGAGGCTTAGCCTTCGTGTCAATGTGATGGGATGTGTAAGGTGTCTGCTCAGGTTTTGTCACATCTGCACTTGACCTTGTCTTTTAACTACAAAGTCAGTCTTCAATCTCTCTCTTGTTGCTTTCTTATATTAATAAATAATAAATCAACCAATCCATTTTAAACCCTCCGTCAGACGCAAGGGCCCAGAGAGGCCAGCAAGAACATTTTGCGTCAAATTAGCAATTACGGGAGTTTTTAGTTTAAGCTTCATTGTATTCATTAAATTGGTTCTTTATCGTAAAATTTCGTATATTTGCTTTCCTTTACCGGTGTTTTGAATTAAAATTGATTAAGGTTGGGGAGGTCAAAATATATTGGTGGCATCTCAGGTCGGGTGCACCTGATTATGTTTCAATCAGAAGTGCACCCGACGGTGAGTTAAGGAAGAATGAACGACGCAAAACATTAGAAATGGTCAAAAACGCTTGATCCGAATGATCAAATAAGGTTCCTCATGTAGTGCGAGATTTCTTCTCCAATGTCGATCTATTCGTTGAGATTAAACAGCTTCGTGAATCTTAGACCAGTGCTTTTCAAACATTCAATGTTGCGATCCAATATTAAATCATAATTTTCATCGCACTCCCCTTTCCTAACAAAAACAATGAATTGAATTCAATACAACGATACTTTGACGTTAAAGCTACAATAGAACTTTAAACTCTAAAGTGCTCCAGACGTATATAAACGACTCGTTCACTCAAAGCGTTCACTGCCTTGGACGTATATATACGTCTTTTCGAAGAACGATCTCTTCTGCGCACAGCTATCCATAAAATTATTTCGAAGACTTTGGAATGCAATAAAAGGACCTTGACAGTGTGTTTGCGAAGGATTTACTTATTTCAGAGGATTTGTTTATTTATTCCTCCCCCTCCCCAATACATGACATACGCTTGCCTACGTGGAAAATAGTGGCATTGGGGAGGAAATCGCATAACTTATCTGCAGTTAAGGGATTAATTATAAACTGTACAAATTATCAAGATAAGTGTTAATTTTTGTATATAGTTTAAAATATGACAAGCCCTTGGGGTCACTGGTAATTAATAAACATGTTCTAATAGTATTGTTAAATTAATTATGAAATGCATTGCGTGCAGTACCTGATGTATTTATAAGTTTATTATATCAATAAAATGTGTATTGTACTTTTTATTATGTCAGAATGTATTCTATTTGTTCACTTTCAGTAAATTAATAATTTTTTAGAATCTTCTGCTTACAACTTTTCAATGTGCTCGCGCTCCCTTCGTAGAGTTTTCATGCCCCCTAGGGGGTCGCGCCCCACAGTTTGAAAAACGCTGTCTTAGACAAAACATCATTTTGAAGTGCTTTTATTTAATAACTCTTGATTTTCACCAGAAATGAATAAAATGCATTAATGGTTCAAGAAGCACTATATATACGCTGCTTATAATTTTAAGCAAGGAATTATTGTTTTTAAAAAAAAAAGCAATTACCTTAGAAATATTTCGAAAAGATCTGTGTGTGCATCCATTCTCCTTCAGTATGGAATATTCTTTAGAATTTTCATTTTCTATGTAAAATACATTTTTTTAAATGACAAACAGAATAATCCATGCATTTAACGTACAGGGTGATTTGCTGCCACACCGACAAACTTGCGGGATGTATAGGGGGAACGACGATTATATATATACTCGCAATCACATGGGAATGCTGTTTGCATCAGAATTAAATGAATTTTACAGCAAATATCAATTATAGGGCCTTACGTAAAACATTAAAGTTTCAGAGTCACCACGCATGCGTGGCGTGCGCAGCGCCATCTAAACTGATGCTGAAAGCGTATAAATAGAGGGCTGTAGAGGGACGTTGAAAATAGTTAATGATTATTTGTTAGTGGCGAACGTTTAGTGAGACTTAAGTATGCCTCCATGACGAAATAAGAAGAAATTCCAACAACTTACGGAGTTTGAAGGGGGGAGGATTATCGGAAGAAGGATTTTCCTATCGCGCAATACGAGCTCGTGTGCGGCGGAACAGTTTCACAGTGATGCTAATTTGGAAACAGTGGCACCGAACAACGACGAGCACCGAACAACTCGAAAAATTGGCTGTGGACAACGGAAAGTAACGATCGACACCTGCTCCACATGGCAGTGAATGACCGTACAACTTCCTCTAGGCAGTTGGTAGCACATTGGTCTGCTGCTACAGTTGTACTAATGTTGGCTTCGTCAATTCGTTGACGTCTGATGTACCATGGATTGCGTGCAAGGGTGCCTTTATACAGGATCCCCCTCACGGCAAACCATCGACGGCTGCATCTGCAATGGGCTCATGAGCGCAGAGCCTGGCAAGCTGTTTGGTACCAAGTTGTCCTTTCAGATGAATCATGTTTCAATTTGTGGGGCCATGATGGCCGCACCCGTGTTAGACGCTGTGCCGGTGAACGCTGCCTTCCAGAGTGCGTTATCGAACGACATAGTGACATAACACCCGGAGTTATGGTTTGGGGTACGATTTCGTATCATGGACGATAAAATTTGTTAAGAATAGAGGGTAATCTCAATAGCAATAGGTACGTCTAGGAAGTGATACAGACCGAAATCGTTCTTTTCCTTCAAGGCATCCCTGGAGCTATCTTTCAGTAGGATAATGCACGCCCACATGTTGCATAAACTGTTCCAGACTTCTATTCAGCCCAACACATGCAACTTCATCCTTGGCCTGCTTATTCGCAGGATATGTTGCCTATTGAGCACGTGTGGGATTTGGTTGGGCGGCGTCGCGCTCGTGATCCGCGTCCTGCAGTTTCAAAAGACGAACTTTTGCTACGCATACAAGCAATGTGGAATTCTCTTCAACAAGCAGACATTCAAAATCTGTTTGACTCTATGCCTCGTCGTATATCTGCACTTATTGCAGCGTGTGGTGGCTACACCAGATATTGATTTCGGTCACTCAATATTGTTTTTTTATTTACTTTGAAAATTTCGTCAAATATTTGTTTTAATACAAGTCGCTAGTGCATTAAATTTCATTTAATTCTAATGATTCCTTCATGGTGTTGCATTTTTTACAAACAGCAGTTTATGTAGTACATTCTCAATTTAGCACTAAAAGATACTTTGTGATTTTTTTTTGTGGTGCACGGGGATTTTATCATTGTTTTCAATTAAAAAAAAGATACTTTGTGCACAATAATGCTAAAAATAAAACATTTAAAAGGCTAGATTGATCGCTATTTCCGCCATTGCTATGTGACGAAGATTATTAGGAAATAGAAAAGAATAAATTGAGTGGAGACCTTTTTATATATCCCTGTATAATAATATCGTGAAAAGACAAATATTCCTCTAATTGTTCTGCTTTAACATTATTTATTTATTTATTTTGCTTTTTGAACCCGATGCTAGAGCAAAAAATGTGTGGTATTTCTAACGTTTTTTAAAACTTAGGATTTTTTTAAAAAGCAGAATGTATTAGTAACACTAAATTCATATTTATGAAACTATTCTCTAAATAACGGTATTGTTTGAATATTGATTTATATTTGAAAAAGAAATATATATATGAGCATGTAAAGTTAAGAAAATATAGACAAGAGTATTCAAAAACTTCAGCAAGAATAGAAGAATAAGAGGATAAAAGGAGATATAGAATTCTTTTGAATTAAAATAACGTATTTAGTAAGGAAAAATGGAAAATGTTCTATAAAAATGAAAGATCTGAGAGCACTTCATAAATTAAGTTTAAAGGAGCCAATGACAGCTTAAAATTTTGAAGTATTTTCAAAAACTGCTTTAGTTTCATTTATAAAATTAAAAGCTTTGATATTTAAGCATTCGGGTAGTTTCAAAGTCGTTTCTGAAAAGAACAAATTTTATTTAATTTTTCAAGTATTTCAGTTTATTGATGAAATTATTATTATTAGGATATGGCAAAAAGATTTACAGCTCTCAATTTTCCAATTTTTGTTTTCTTTTTCCCTTTCTCCGAGCAAGATGCATAATTAGTATGTTTCTCTTAGAAAATTGCCTGTTTCAAGAGATGGATTTGACATTTTCCTTACATCATAAGGTATGTTAAGTTTTTTCAAGTTTATGCCTCAGACAAACAAGTAGCATTATGAATTACGATTATGCTTATTCAAATTGTTGTAGTTAGTTACTACCGTAATTTAACAATATCCATTATTACTTTAATTTAACATTAGGTTATTTACTTTTATTCTAAATGCAATGAATTTTAGTTAAACTGCAAAAATTCGAATACTTATTTAGAAGATATTAAAACCCTATGCATATATAGTTTGAACAATAACTCTTTTGAACTAAAGCTAAGATATTCCACAATTTTATTTAAAATCATCAGTAATGCAGATATGATTAATAGCTACTAACTATAATTTAAAGAGGTAACAAATTTGTGATCTTATTTATATTTATGGCTTGTTTAAAATAAATTAGCATCTTAAATTTGAATAAAAGGTGCTTAATAAAATGAAGAGTTTAATAAATGGATTCTTAGGAAATCAATACATAAAACGTTGATTGATATATATCACTTTCCAAAGCAAATTTGTGTTTTTAGCAGATCACTATTATTCAAAGTTAAGAGAATTTCCATTTTTTTTTTGTTTGATTATCTCAAGACATTTTGGATAAATTTGTGACCCGTTCTATTCGCGGTATTTTTCTACTAATCCTCTTGATGAAACTATTCTTTAACTGTGTTTTTAGTTTAAAAACCGCTTTCCGTAGAGATGACTCTATTTTATGCAAATTTAAATTCTATTTAAATCCTGACATTGGAAGGTGAGGTTAGTAGAAGGAATAGTAAAAGTGAATTGATACAAGGAAGTCGTGCGGCTTGAAATTGATATTTATCTTAGAACCCACCTGGACTTATGGAAGGAAATAGCAGTGGAGCTGTTCCGAGCTATCGTGGTTCGAGAAGGACTGGTATAAGAAGCTCCGACTTCGATTAAGTTATTTTGAATTATTTTACAAAGTAGATTAAGAATTAGGATGTGTAAGATTACTCCCAGGGTTAAGCAATAATGTTGTAAATCATTCATAAAGACTTAAAGCTAAAACAAAATTGTCTCTTTTTAAGATTATGTCCGCTGCTTCTTCTTCGAACCCTCCGGGTTGCGACAGATTTTAATAAAAATAGCTGTGTACCTAGATTAATATAACACGAAAAACAAAAATCATTCAGCAGGTGCGATACACTCTCAAGATTGTTCGCCTTTGTCAGTAGCGCAGTAAATTCTAAAGGAAGGTGACTAAATGGAATAAATATTAGATTAATAAGGAATATAGCCCCCCTTCTTATAGTTATATAACTTTCAAAGCGTGAATTTACGATAGAAATGAGACAATTTATGAGGCAGTCCATCCCAATCCTCCAGCACCGCATTGTTTTGGTCTCTTGGGAGTTCTGAAAAGAAGAAAGTATGTCAAAATTGCCCTCCCCAGAGATTCTCCCATATGCTCTACATCAGGGATCGGAAACCTATGGCACGCGGAACAATTCTTCCAGTTAGTGGATCCTCGATCCTAGCCAGATAAAGGTACATCTAGAATCAAAGAAAAGTGTCATTCTGGAATCAGCAATAAGTGAAACGAACTCCCACTGATACCCATACTTCATTTTTCATGTTATCTACACTGCTCTGAAATAGATCTGCGCACAAAAGTGAATGAAATGCAAACACACACACAGAAAAGGTCTTCTTTCGAATAAACTTATCTTATAATAGCATATAATGAGTGTTGAAACATAAATTCCTGCAGCTACATGAAGTCTACGAGACAGCTGAGAATATATGTTGTATCCATGTTACACCTAGCTATAATGGAGGGTAAATATTGAGCTTCATTGGTCATAATAGTTGTTTGACAATCTAGTCCAGACTTTTTCTCGAAGCACCTGCTTTCATTGAACTGTCTCCATGTATTTTATTTTTAAATTTGCAAACCTAGTATATTCTCTGGGAGCTGGTATCTCTTTTTAGTGCGATACTATATAGGTGGAATACCAAACGTTGCAATGTAATTTTGACGACCAGTTTCCTTCCTAGAGGGAGGCACCTGAGCTTTGATGAAATGGTACTAGAACTTTAATTTTGCCGAGAGTATCCGAGCCAAAGAGGCAATCTACGGATTTTTAACATGCCGCACTGTCATACGATATGGATGCCTTTAATTTTCTGTATCATTAAAATACCCCAACTTGGGCCAGGGTCGAACTCGCAACCTTAGGCGCACAAGGCTAACGACAAACCAACTACGACACCCAGACGCCTTGTCTCCATATGTTGAACATATTTATTGATATTTCATTAAAATATCTAACAATCTCTGCACTTGAAACTGCCCAGTCTGAAAACTCCCGATAACTCACCACCTCCTTTTACTATCCAATAGCTGGTGTTTTCTGATTTTAGCTGTCTGTTTTTGTAGTTCACCGAATTTTGAAGAAACACCAAGAAAGAAAAAAATACACCATGAAAGTCATCAAAATGGGTGATCGAATGAAGCATGAAAAAAAAATTGGCACCTTCTGCTTTCGAAGTATTTTCTTATAAAAGCACAGTCTGCGCTTATGTATACAGTCATGCAATCCACGTTAAAAATTTGAATATTTCTTTGGAAACATTAGTTTTATTTTACGTTCAGTAGTTTTCGGGATAACTTCCAAATTTTGTATCTTAAGTTGTGTTTAAAAGAAATGAATTCTGATCAAATGTTCGAAATACCTCGTTTAAAATTAAAATTGAATAAAACATATAAACTATGTATACGTTTTATTTTCATTGGAAAAAAAATTTAAATATACAAAAAGCTATTGAACTGTGTCCAAAAAAACTTCTTAATACAACCTTAGGAAAAAAAGAATATTAAAATCGAATAAAATAGCAAAAACGAATTATTGTTTACTTAAAATGCATTTATTGAAGAGAGTATTGAATATATACTTTTACGAAAAAATTTATACCTATAAGAAAACTAACATTTCTTTCGAACAGAATAATTAACAATTTTATGTTTTTGATGTTACTTTTCCACACTAGCAATTTTGCTTTAAATTATTCGAAAAGTCAGGAACATTCAAACTTTTCAAGTAAGAGAAAAACTAAAAGACTCTCTTGCAAAAAGAAAGCACCGCGTGTCGCATAAAATTCAGAAAACCACATTTTCTATAAAATTTTATCTAAGGTCAGCGAGAGAAAAACCGAAAATATTCTGAATACTCGGTCTGAAAGAACGTTCTAAAAATACAGCATTCTCCTTTTCTCCGGAAAAAATATTTCTCTCAGAGATATAGAGTTCCATTTTCGGCGAGAAAACTACATTCGTGAGAAGAAATATTTACTTTGAGCTGTGTTATTTTAAGGTAGTAGGTATTAAAATGAAAATGGAAGAATGATTGATAGGAATATATATGTGTGAGAGTTTTTTCTGCGTCTAAGAGAGTACTTTTGACAAGTAAATTGACAACTATATTAGCAAGATTTGTGTTTCATCATTTAAAATTATGCAAAATATTAGATTGGTGCACATAAAATGTCTGATATTCTTTAAATGTGAAAATTTGTCTTCTCCGTTTTCGTTATGCTTTTGTTTTTGACATAAAGTCGTTTATAGGCGTATCGTCCATGGCCAAAATGTGACATTTTAACCCTTTTGCGGGCGGTGGCTAATAGGTTTTGACACATAACAAAAAAATTTTCTCTTAGCGGGCAGTGGATATTAATTCTATCCATATGCCTTAATTGAAGCTAAAACGCATAAAACTCAATCCAGATGGCAGCAAGATATTTATTTATTTATTTATTTGCATTTCAAGTCCTCTGATGAGTAGTTGGAAATAGTTTTCTTGGTTTAAATCTACAAAATGTAAAGTAGAACGTCGTTTATCCGAATCATTTGGGACCGGAATCCATTCGGATACGCGATTGTTCGGATAACCGAAAGCGATCCATGCAGTATGTGATACTGGACACTATACAAATATTGAAAATTATCACATGCGGCTAACGTGCTTGAAGAAAAAGCAAAATAGGTGCAAAATGTCGCAATTTTACCTTGATTGTGGAAAATTATCACTTATTTTTCGCTGTATCATTGTACATCTTCGTTTTTTCACTGCAAGGTCTCTGATTCTCTTCAGCAGCAGTAGTTGAGTAGGAAGCACTCGGATTATTGTTCGTATCACTCCATAGCTGTCTCTAACGCAGAAACGCGTCAGAATTTGATGGACTCTTGCTACTTTCATTGTTGTTGTCCTCGTCTTTATCCATTTCATCGCCGACATAGTTGGATTCTTCTTGCACGGAAGTCACAATCTCATCATCATTTAGCATTTAAAATCCACAGTCTTCTGCATTCCATACCATCCAGGTTTCTACATCAACGAAAGTCAAGAAAAGAGCATGTATACACCCCCTCACTTGGAAACAAACTGACCTGATATTCCAAGCAGATGTTTACCAAATCACACAACTGAAATTCCACAAATATCTCTGACCCTGGGGTTTCCCGTCACTTTTGGCCTCACACGAAACAATTGTCGAGCATTGCACTGTTCGAAAACGTATCCGAACTTTGGTTCGGATATTTGACGATTCGGATAATAAACATTCGGATATACGACGTTCTACTGTATTTTGATTACTATAAATAAAATTTCAAATTTATAAAAAAATTTTGACAAGTATTATGTATACTTTTCTGTCACCGGAATGAATTAAGCAAAAGCTCAATTAAAAATAAAGTTTTTACTTAGGTATTTAGGAAAGATTTTGTATGTGGATAGAGGCCCTACCCACTACCCACATAGAACAGGACAATGACCTTGAAATGGCTACTGCTCCTCCACTCAAGACATATCACTTAGAATCACGTTAGAATGTTGAGGGTGAGAAATATAAACAAACTTGGTTTACAACATATAGTTGGGTTCGAAAATCTTTTATTTTTTGCGTGTTGACTAGTTCATGGTCCTACTAGTTTGAAAAGCTCAACAGTAAATAGCTCATCAAAACTTATTAAATAACCGATTTTAATTCTTAAAAGTACTACTTTATTTCAAACATTTTATACTAAAATTAAATAAAATATAAAATGTGGATACCAATTTCAATGTATATTTTAGCAAGTATTCTATATTATACAACTATTCTATTGTATTATTACACCTGTACTTTCTGTTTGATAGTTATTAAAATAATATTAATTTTTTTCATAAAAAGTTTATTGTAATATGATTTATTATTTCTGTCCTCAAAAAGTAATTTGTTGAGTTGTTGCTAATGCCACCTGTCTGACGTAGTCAGATCGAGGCCCACGAAATTCATCATGGCATCGGGTTATATTGTACGCCTGTCGTTAGCCGTAGCTTTGACCACAATGCAGGTGACAGTACGATTTGCCTCGGTTCCACCCCAATTTTGAGAGAACACCAGGTCAGGGGTTTCCCACCTCTCTTCCCATTCCACCAACCTCACGAGAGGACTTGGGGCTCGACGGCTATTTAGAGTACCTCTCATGCCACGAAGGCACTATACATTTACAAACATCCATGTCTTCTCCGGGATTCGAACCCAGGCCCTACGGCACAGCAGCCAGCGTCGCTAACCACTATACCGGATGGGCGACAAAAAGTACTTTAAATGTCAAGTGAGTAGTGACTATAACGTCTAGCCCCCCTCCCAGTGAAAAAAATCCTGATCAGAATTTTTTTTGTGAGAAAATAATGTTAATAGAGGAGGAGATCATTACGTTTATCAAGTACTTTGTCACAGAAAATTTTATTTTAACTTTGTGCTCCCGAAAGGTTAACAAAGAAGATTTTCTCAAAAGTGTCCCATTTTGTTTTGAATTTCGTAAGGATATCAATTCAACTAATACTCGTGTAATTTTTTATAAATATGATTTTGGTAATAATGCTGCAAAAGTTACACGCAATGTAAACCAGGTGAGAGTACTGCTAACGTTCGAAAAGTGTAGTGTCGGCTTGAAAAGTTTCGGTCTGGTGATTTTTCCCTTCAAAATGAACCGCGTGGAAGACCCAAAATATCTGTAAAAATTGATGCCATGAAGATATTGGGGGAAATACAACCAATTGTATCTATTATGCTTCCAGTACATTGATGAAATTCAGGAAAAGTGGAAACTTGTACTCTCATATTGCTTGTTGATCGACATGGCCCGATACTTATACGCGACAATGCTCAGCAGCATATGTAATACAAAACCACTGTAAAATTTTACGAAATTTTCCAGTACCCAGCTTATTCATCGGATCTTTCGCCAACCAAATTTTCACAGTTTTTAAGTTCTAAACTGTATAAAAATGATGACATCTTGAAAAATTCCATATTAGAGTTGTGACTGCTCTATCCACGATCTTCCTACTAACAGTCCTCTTGGGGAATTTTCGATCCTTAAAATTATTTTATTAGAAATCTTCCTCCGAAAAACAGAACGTGAATATGGAAATTATGACTACTATATAATGTCTAGGGCATTCAGGTTAGAGGAGAGAGATAGAATAGAGAGAGACTTCTAGCGGAGCAGTGATTAATCAAATTGAATGTGAGGCACGGATATTTAGTAACTGATAATTTTATTATTTAAGGTGCCGATCTGTCCCTTGAGATTGACTCTAGATTAGATAGCTAAGAAAGAGCTATTGAATTAAGTAAGTGTACTAAGTATATATATTTAAAGTCTTCTCATAACTTGTCCTCATATCTGTTAATTGGGTGCATCTCTTAACTTCGGCGGATTAAACTTGTGTTGTGGTTTGTGCTGTAAATAAATTGATATTATTTTGAAATATGGCTAGTCTTCCTTCCGACATCCCCACACTGAGAGAAAAGAGAGCGTTTCCCTCACAAGTTTACCGATTCTAAGGAATAGAATTTCTTCAAGACAGAACAGTGTGTGCTCAAACTCGTTGTGGGTGGGGCCGCCCTTTGTTATCGAGATTCAATTTCTTTTCAGAAAAGTTCATTTTTCAAGAAATAAGTAACTTATTGCAGGTAAGAGAAAGGATGGTGTTTCCTATTAGAGTTAAACAAACAACAAGTCAGGTAAGAAAATTTTGATCCATTCCTATTTCGACCAGATACATATATGCACACACAATTCGAAGCATTTTGTAATACTAAATCTTACATAGCAATGGGGACCAAGATAATATCGACTTTTTTTATTATCTTTCCATTTTTATTTCTCCTCGACCAACAAATAGCACATAGACTAGCCAATCCCTGTTCTTTATTGAATATTTTCAAGAATCTAAATTCTTACCTTCAAAGAAAAATTCCCGCCTTCAATACAAAGAAAATCCCGGATAAGAAGTACTTCAGTACCATGGGCACACTACATCTGCTAAAAACACTAGCACTAATAAACTTACTATAAGAATTTAAAATATTTGTGGATCAAATATAGAAAAAAGAAAAAATCAGTGCTTGTGTGTGCAGCTTACGGGCAAACTAATTGTGTCCTGCTTTCGGTATCCGTACAGTGTACGCTCAAATCAACTAAGGGGTTAAGCAAGTTTGTTAAAACCATCTGATAAAAATAAAAGAATTTTTGTACGATAAAGGATGAATACTGGCTGTTCTCGGGGGAAGCCGTTTTTAGCCCTAAATCATTCAGGGTGAAGTCAATCCACTTGGGCATTTTGCTAATAGCCATCAAGTTGCTTCGGAATGTGAAATGAATAAACAATACATCAACATGGAAAAATCAAATTATTTAAGATGTCTTATTGAAGACATTTTAAAAACTTTGAAATATTAATTCTTTTCTGTTGATCATCAGAACTAAATTTTTTCACCTTTTTTTTTAAATAAGAGTGATATAATTTATAATCAACAAGAATATTTTCAATTCCAAATAAAATGGCTAAAAGGGATGATTTTTAATAAAATTTATAAATAAATTAACTATTTTATTTTTTGTTTCAATACAATACGTTGTTATTTACACCAATATATATATATATATATATATATATATATTTAAAGTATCTCTAATTTATTTAAATCATTGTTCACCTAGTATATATCTTTTTTCCATACACCGTAGTAAATAACAATCCTGGAAATATAAAATAATGTAGAACGTCGTTTATCCGAACTTTTATTATCCGGAGCATCAAATATCCGAACCGAAATCCGGAGACGTTTTCGAACAGTGCAACACTAAACAGTTGTTTCGCGTGAGGCCCAAAGTGACGGTAAAATCTAAGATGAGGTATATTTGGGTAATTTTAGTTGTATGATTTGGTAAACATCTGCTCGGAATATTAGGTCAGATTGTTTCCAAGTAAAGGGGTGTATACTTGCTCTTTTGTTGAGTTCTGTTAATGAAGAAACCTGGATGCCATGCGATACAGAAAACTGGATTTCAAATGCTAAATGCTGACGAGATTGTGACTTCCGTGCAAGAAAAATCCGACCTTGTCGACGATGAAACGGATGAAGACTTTTTCTGCGTTTAAAACAGCTAAGGAGTGGTACGAACAACAATCAGAGGGCTGTCTTACTCAACTACTGCTACTCAAGAGAATCAGAGATCTTGCAACGAAAAAACGAAGGTGTACAATGGTACAGCGAAAAATAAGTGATTATTTTCCACAATAAAGGTTGTGCGACATTTTGCACATGTTTTGCTTTTTCGTCAAGCACGTTTCCCGCATGTGATGATTTTTAATATTTGTATAGTGTCCACATATAAGTGGATCGCATTCGGTTTTCGGTTATCAGAACAATCGCGTATCCGAACGGTTTCCGATTCCAATTGAGAACAGAAGTTTAAGCCTATTTAAACTGAGGAATTTTTATTTTAAAAAATAAAATTCCTTTTTCTTATCTAATGGGCTGCCTTTTGGCTGATTTTCCATTGAAGACGCGGTGTCCCCATTGTGAGAGCCATTTCATTGGTGATACCATCTACTGGTGGTTCCAGCAACCAAATTTTTGATGCTTGAATTTATTCTATGCAAGCTCTTGTAGGATGCTAAATAATACCTTAAGTACCAGAACTAAATTGATACTAAAGGAATCATTTTTCGTGTTACATAATCACATGACATGTATGCCTACAATTTTCGCACCCAGAAAATCTTTAACTCCAGCCGGGATCGAACTTTCAACCTTGGGCTTACGTGGCGGTCACATTACCTCAGCCACCGAGCGGCCTGAAATTAACATTCCGGTACATGTTTCATGAAAAAAATAATTCAAAGTTTCACAGAGAAATAAGATAAAAAAAGAAACGGATTATTTCCCTTCGAAACATTTCTCGGAGAACGAAAATTTAATATACCAAATTCAAATGTAAATAAAATTCTTTTCCGTGCCATTTGATCTTTTAAAATGGTTACCCGAGAAATCCGTTTGGCAAAATCTTTTAGCCACGTGTCAGACAAGAAACTAATTTTTCTTATGCTCGAAAAAGATAATCGGATAGTAGTTTGTCTTCTTTTGTCAGGAGGAAAATTTCGTTCCTGTTTGGCTTTTGTCTGATTGCGAGACATATTTTTCTCGTGCTTATATTTCCACTCAAATCCTTTTCAATTCTTGTTTTTACACAAAATTGTCTTTGTTCAGCCTTTTCGTCAGCAAGTCAACTTCCTTATTCCATTTTCTTTTTCTGTTTTTATATATAAAGCTGCATATTTACTTAAGAGTCTACATATATAAAAGGAGAAAAAGAAAGATTAGATACGGAATTAAATGGGAAGAACAGACACAAGATGCTGGCGTATTAACAAGAAAAATTACTTTCTGAATTGCATGTCCTGAATGTTTTTTGAAATGTATTTAAATAGATGTCCTGAAATGACAAAATGACATCCTTTGAATTTCTCTCGCATTTATGAGTTTATTCATGTGAGGATCATTTTAACCAAAATCTCAGTATCTATCATTCGAAAGCAAATCATTTGAAACCCCAGATCCCCAGTTATCTCACGCTAAACTTTTGAGCCAAGGTTTTTCAAAAGTAGGAAGCTGTGAACTGCACTGCAACTAAACCTTTAATGCTTAGACAGGAATATGATGAGTCTACTACTATAATTTCAGATGATTGTGCCTTGTTCTATATAATATATATTTCAAAAATACATCAAAATCAATGGATATAGGTGAAAAACCATTATGTATTTTCAACAGATGTCATAAACTGAGCACTATGATGCAGGGTTTAGCATGCTATCAATATATATAAAAGAGAAAAGCGACTGACTGACTGACTCACTGACTGACTAATCACGATATCTCCGGAACTATTCAACCTATAGACTTGAAATGTGATAGACATATTCCTTTCATGGAGTAGAGATCCGCTAAGAACGAATTTTTTTTGCGAACTTCGAAACGCAAGGGGCGTTACGGGGGAAGGGGGTTAAAGGGCGTTATAAATAATTATTTCCATTTTTAAACTACGCGACGTACAATCTTGAAATTGGGTACGCAGATTCCTTTCGTAGAGTAGAGTTCCGCTACAAAATAAGTTTGGTGAAAATGGACCCCCAAGTGGCATTTCGGAAGCTTAGGGGGCGTTATAGTTAATTATTTCCATTTTTAAACTAGTAGACGCACACTCTTTATATTTGATAAACAGATTCCTTTCATAGAGTAGAGATCAGCTACAAGATAGGTTTTGGGAAAATAGCCCCCCCCCCAAGTGGCTTTACGGGGACTAAGGGGGGGGGTAATAGACAATTATTTTACTTTTAGAACTATTTTACCTACCTGCTTGAAAATTAGTAGGCATGTTTCTTTCATGGAGTAAATGTCCACTACAAAATGGGTTTTGGGAAAATTGACCTCCAAGGGGTGATGAGGAGGGGGTAAGGGGAGATATAAATAATCACTCCGATTTTTAAACTATTAGACGCACAGTCTTGAAATCTGGTATGCAGATTCCTCTCATAGGATAGAGATACGCTACAAAATGGGCTTCGTGATAATCGACTTCAAGTGGTGTTGCGGGGCTTAAGGGGCGTTATACATAATTATCTCCATTTTTAAACTACTGGACGTACACTCTTGAAATATGATAAACAGAATCCTTTCATGAATTAAAGATCCCCTATATAATGTGTTTTGTGAAAATCGACTTCTAGGTGGCGTTGCGGGGGGCTCAAGGGACGTTATAGATATTTTTTTTCCATTTTTAATTAATTAGACTCACAGTCTTCAAATTTGGTAAGCAGATTCCTTTTACAGTATATAGTTCCCCAAATGGGTGTTGTGAAAACAGATTCCCAAGTGGCGTTTAGGGGGTTCAAGGGGCATTATAGATAATTATTCCCATTTTTAAGCTATTAGACGTACAGTCTTGAAATTCGGTAAGCAGATTCCTTTCGTAAACTAGAGAACCGCCACAAAATGGGTTTCACGAAAATTGACCCTCAAGTTTCATTTCGGGGGATTAAGGGGTGTAGTAGATAAAAATTTCCGTTTTTTAACTATTCGATCTTCTTGCTTGAAAATTGGTAATCATGTTCCTTTCATGGAATAGAATTCTTCTAACAAAGAGTAAAACGAAAATCGACCCCTAAGGAGGGTTGCGAGGGGTCAAGGGAAGTTATAGAAAAAAATTCATGTTTTTGAATTGTTAGACCTACATACTTGAAATTGGTTAAGCATGTTTTTTTGCTGAATATGGATCCACTAAGAATGTATTTGAGAAAAATCAACTCCTGGGGGAGCAAGGGGTTACTGGGGCGTATATTGACAAAAAAAAAATCCTTTTTTCGAACTACAAGGACTGTAATAATGAAATTTGGTTTACATTTTTCTTTTGTTGAATTGAAATCCGCTAAGAACGGTTATTTTGGAGAACGAATCTCAACAAGATTACGGGGGGTATTGATAGTAAAAATGTCGTTTTTGCTCTATTAGATTTAGACTTGAAATTTGGCTTGCATGTTTATTTAATGGAGTAGAGATCCACCTAAAACTGGCTTTTGTGGATATCCGCTTGGTTATAGGGTTACGAATGCGCAAACATCATTCTATACTTAAATTTTAGAGATTATTATCAAATACAAACTAGAAGTTCTTTCCCTTTTTTCTTTATCAAGAGGCGACAGTTACATGTATAAGTATATTTTTCAGTACAATCCAATTTTCAAAGACTAAGAAATCAATAATTTATGAGAAAATTCCCCAAAAGTCATGATTTATGGGGTTTTCCCAGGACCCTAGTGGTTTAATGCTTCTTAACAGAGGCGGTCGTAAGTGTATAGGGAAGGTTTAGTGTCTGGGGGAAAAGGATGACGAAATACTACATTCATTTTAGTACGAGAGCTAGCAACGTTAGGAAAACAAGAATTTTAGAAAAGCTGATTCTTTAATATATCTTTCTCTGTGTCCTTCCGAACAGCGGCGGGCTATCTGGCTGCTGGCAAACGTTGCGTTTATTAATGCGCATCATACCTTTACAGGAAAAAATGTTGATTTTTAAATTATTTTAGGAAGAAAGTTTTCTTTTTCACTAAATTTAAAACGTTATTAACAACACGAATTTATTAATGCCAGACATTTTTGTTGTTGCAAATAATGTGCCAGACGCTATTTTTTACTAAAAAAAATAATGAATTTCAAACCATTTTAGAATGTCTGTAATTTTAATATTATTTTATTCATACATAAATAAGTACAAATTTAATTTGCCAGACACTAATTCGGTTGCGTTCTTAAGAGCCAGGCCGATTTATTGGTTAGTATAACGCGGTATTATGCATGTCGTTAAAGAGACAAGGGCAAATTAGGTAGGCGGAAGAGAGACAGGAGTACGTTACACTATTTAAAGTATTCGAAAAAACTTTATTTTCATGTCTTCGATGTTGAGTATAATAAAAAATTAATATTTTAATTCTTTTTAAATAATAATAAGTAGTTGATTAAGGGGGTTCACCCATGTGACGACCTTTTTTTTAAGTATTCTTAGGGAATTTTTTTGACCACCAGCAAAAAGATAGAACTTTAAGTTTTTCATCATTTATTTATATGTATTTTAAGAGTATGTATATAAATTTTTAGCTAAAAATATCCAATAGGACGTGAGTTATAGCTCTCTGAACACACCCTCCTCGAAAAAAACGAACGCTCACTTCCACCACGATTCCGGCTAATTGGCTTATCTGAAATTTTAAAAAACTAACGGTGTTTTAATCTATAAGCTTAAATGCGTAGAATGGACTATACTCAATTGCAAATACCAAAAATTAGATTTTTGGTAGACCTCTGAAGAAAAACTTTCGAATTTTATGGGGGTTTTCTGTTATAAAAAATAGAAATATTTTGAATTTTGGAATAATCGTAGCCCATTTGGTGCGTATATATGTGCTGAGTCTACCCTATATATTTGAAGTCTTTCGGACGAACCATTCTTGAGATATAATGGTGGAAAGCTTGAAAAACACAGTTTTGAGAAAAAACGCGTTTAAAGTTTCGAGTCCGATTAAAACACAATGAAAATCTAAACTTAGCGCTACGAACAGCTGCTTATATAACACCTGCTTCTTTATAACGACTTCGAATTTTAAAAATCACTTTACCACCGTATCCTAGACTTCTAAACATGTTAAGGATGCAATGTGTGAAAAAAAATTTTTTTTTTGAACCCATCACATGAATGAACCCCCTTAAAGTATTTTTAACAAAAGGGAATAAATTGTTTTTTTAAAAGATAGAGGAAAAATTGCCATTGATACAATAACAAAATTCTCATTACTACTTATACATATTATGTTCAGGTAATCAGAATCTATTTTTCCCTAATATATGTATTTTCATTCCGTAATAGTATCACAAAAAACTCATGCATCTCCATAGTCGTCATCATCGTCTCTGCTCCCATTATTATCAATATTATTATCATCATCTTGCGTTTTGTTTTGGTTTCCTAGTAGTGTTGGTTCTGGAGCAAAAAAAATTCATTATTAGGTTATCATGGTCTAAATAATAATTTACTCTTTCGATTATCATATTATAAATAATACTTTACATTTTATGATTATGTCAGCAACTGATGATGGAAACTGCTCCCCAGCAAGCCAAAGAAATCATACTTATCATCATTAATGATCCACCCGGAAGATAACGGCGATAAAGATAAAGGATTTTTTAAATGAGCATTTCTCCAAAACTTTTTCACATATCGCACTTGCAATAAATGCTGATATAATTCAGCTTTACCTGGTGGTAAGCTCGATGAATTGAAACTTCGACATTTCTTTTCGAAATTATCTTCGGGTTTTTTCGATTGATACGTTTTGGAAAATAGGTAGAAGCTAACATCATTTACATTTAAAGAGTTAGGCACCCCATAAATTAGTGACATAAATTTTTCCAATGTGGCAAATGAACGTTCAAGTTTATCTTCATCGTCAGTTATCTCTTGACATGCTAACTAATACTCGACAGATTTTTCGAGCAGCTTGATGGGCCTTATTTTACCTTTCCGAAAAAATGCTGGGGTGTAATCGCACCCTGTTATTGCGTGGAAACATAGTAGAGCAGTGATTCCCAAAATGGTCTGTATAGACCCCTAGGGACCTACAAAGGGTCCACGCCAGCTAAAATATAATTTGGGGGTCCATAAGATGTAAATGGGGGTCTAAGATTGTGGCTCTCATTAAACTTTAACTGTGACTTTAATCTTTAAAACAAGATATCAATCATTGGCATGGCCAAGTAATTTTAGCGCGTTTTCCACATGTTGTATTTTACAATAATGCAACTAATGAACTTTTTACTAACAAAAAGTAGTGTGTGTACTGTACCACTCCTCTAAATGTACTACTATTGAGCTGAAAAGAAATAAGGACACAAATCTGTATCAGCACTATAAAAAAGCAAAACTAGCGAAATTCAGGAAATTTGTAGGAAAATTTGGGAAAACTAGGGGGAAATTTAAATATGATTCGGCTCATCTAGGGCACAAATGCGACCAAATGCCGAAAACCCGAGGTCAATTGGTTGCTTATTGGCTGAGAAAAAGGTACGACAAAATATAGAACGAAGACGAAATTTGCGTCCTAATAGCGCTTTTGTTCCACTACGTGAAAAACGCGCTAAAAATGATGTAGTGGAAACCAGATTTAACTGATTTTACTAAATTTAATGAGGTTAACTTGTTATTAGGTGACAGCATAAATTTTACTAAGACAAGGACTTCAACGCTCGCAATCTTTTATGGAAGGTGTGAAATACTGATCAAACACAATGTAAATGCGAGATGATTTAAACTGTGGAATTATTTTAAGGAATTTTTTTGATATGCCATCGAAAGTTTGCGGTTCTTCTTTCATGAGGTGTAACATGAAGAAAACGTCTAAAATGCTAATATTAAAAAATAAGGATTGCTGATTGGCCTTGCTAACTTTTTTTCTCGAAAACTTTTATTAATTGTGCTTTATCTGTTTTACAAATACTACCATCTGCATAACACATCGATGTTGGTATCGGCGTTAGTAGAAATCCCAGTACTTTTTCAATATCGACTTTGTTTGTCATAGATATACCTAAGAGTCGACCAAACAGATCTCGTTGCATTCTTAGCTCAATAACTTTGTTACCAAAAGTTAGTTTTTCTTCTTTGGAGCACCAACAAAATTAAGCACTTGTATTTTTTTATTGGCTTATCAAATCTATCCTGATTTTCAGCACATTCAGTAATGAACTGTTTCCGTAAATCTTCACTATTTTTCTTAATGTCCATTAAAAAGTTCGCTAAATTTTGAGGTACAGGCTTGGCAGTTGCAATATTATGTAAACTATCTTTGTTTAAATTTTCATCAAATGGATTAATATTCTACTGAAAAATTTCAATGAAATCAGCGATTGTTTTTGCCATAAATTTTGGTTCGATTTGGTTGCAAATCCGTAGACACGTCTTGTAATTGCTTCAATCCACAAACATCGAGAACGTGAGAGATTACAGCAGCGATACTACTGTAACTTTTGGTCCAGCGTTGACGGGCAGCTATGGAATTAGTAATATGTGCAAAACCACTGAGGCGTCTAGCCACTTCGGCATTGATAGTCTTCTCCAGTGTAAGGTCAATTGGTATCCTCAAGAATGGTTTGTCGGTTCTTTTTATAACAAAACATCCATTCATGAAATCATTTTTAACACGCTTTTATAAGTTTCACTTGTATGTAACGGAATCTTTGAACTCGATTTTCACCCACATAAAAAGTTCAGATTAATTCGAAATTTTGCACACTTTTCAAGGACCGATGACAATACAATAATTTCATAATTTTGTTCCATTGTCCTGATCAGGACATCAGAAAAAACTATTTCCAGATTTGGCGACTAATTTATTGTACCTTTTCCAGATTTGCTGACCAATTCATTGTCCCTTTTCCAGATTTAGCGACTAATTCCATATACCATTTCTAGATTTTGCGTCTAATTGCATATACCATTTCCAGATTTGACGACTAATTCTAGATCCAATTTCTAGATGTGGCGTCGAAAAGATTAAGTTGCAACCCTGTAAAAGCAAAAACGTTCGTCGGCAATTTTCTAACCATAATATAAACAATTGTATAGTTTTTCTGAAAATGGAAATTAAAAAAAAAAAAGACTCGGCAGGTGAAGAAAAATATTTATGTTCTAACGCAGCGTTTTTCAAATTGTGGGGTATGCCTATTGGGGGGGGGGGGTATCATAACCATACGTGGGGGACGCGACATATCGAAAAGTCCAAAATAAAAGATTTAAAATAATTATTAATTTAAAGAAGCAGGTGTTATAAAAGCAGCTGTTCGTAGTTTCTAAGTTAAGATTTTCATTGTAGTTTAATCAGACTTGAAACTTAAAACGCCTTTTTCTCAAAACTATGTTTTTCAAACTTTCCTCCATCATATCTAAAGAACAGTTTGACCGAAGGGCTTCAAATTTATAGGGTAGACTCAGCACATATATACGCACCAAATGGGCTACGATCATTCCAAAACTCAAAATATTTCTATTTTTTATAACAGAAAACCCCCATAAAATTCGAAAGTTTTTCTTCAGAGGTCTACCAAAAATCTAATTTTTGGTATTTTCAATTGAGTATAGTCCATTCTGCGCATTTAAGCTTATAGATTAAAACACCGTTAGTTTTTTAAAATTTCGGATAAGCCAATTAGCCGGAATCGTGGTGGAAGTGAGCGTTCGTTTTTTTTCGAGGAGGGTGTGTTCAGAGAGCTATAACTCACGTCCTATTGGATATTGTTAGCTAAAAATTTATATACATACTCTTAAAATACATATAAATAAATGATGAAAAACTTAAAGTTCTATATTTTTACTGGTGGTCAAAAAAATTCCCTAAGAATACTTAAAAAAAAGGTCGTCACATGGGTGAACCCCCTTAATCAACTACTTATTATTATTTTAATGAGAATTAAAATGTTAATTTTTTATTATACTCAACATCGAAGACATAAAATTAAAGTTTTTTCGAATACTTTAAATAGTGTAACGTACTCTTGTCTCTCTTCCGCCTACCTAATTCGCCATTGTCTCTTTTTAACGACATGCATAATACCGCGTTATACTAACCAATAAATCGGCTGGCTCTTAAGAACGCAACCGAATTAGTGTCTGGCAAATTAAATTTGTACTTATTTATGTATGAATAAAATAATATTAAAATTACAGACATTCTAAAATGGTTTGAAATTCATTATTTTTTTTAGTAAAAAATAGCGTCTGGCACATTATTTGCAACAACAAAAATGTCTGGCATTAATAAATTCGTGTTGTTAATAACGTTTTAAATTTAGTGAAAAAGAAAACTTTCTTCCTAAAATAATTTAAAAATCAACATTTTTTCCTGTAAAGATATGATGCGCATTAATAAATGCAACGTTTACCAGCAGCCAGATAGCCCGCACGCTGTTCGGAAGGACATAGAGAAAGATATATTAAAGAACTAGCTTTTCTAAAATTCTACCTCGAAAACGTTGCTAGCTCTTAGACTAATTTTAATTGCATTTGCTCTATCTTGCAAAATATATAAAACAGACTTCTGTTTTATTTTGTGCTATTTTCGAATACGGATATTTCTAATATAATAAGTGAGTACTAGGGTATTTTTTTTTAAAGAATGAGTGTTGTACTTTCAATTATTGCTATAAATATATATCGTCTATTTTCACTTTATTTTACTTTTTAAAAATGTTTTTTTAACGTTCCTTGTTCGATGCAATTCGTAGAAGGAACTTACAGTTTTTGGAACATTGCACTTTTGCAGTACTTTTTATTTGATATTCATTATTAATTTTAATATACATTATGTAATTATTTTGTTAATAACATAATATAAAAATACAATTATTTTTTCTGTGATAATCATATAATATTCGCGTTATTTGTAATTATTGTTTTTCAATTATATTTCTAATAATTACTAAATATGTTATTTATAATTATGTTATTTATTTATAAGTATTATTATGTTATTTATTTATTAGGATGCTATCTATTTATAATTATTTTTTTGTTATTTATTTATAATTATTATGTTAAATGAGTATTCTTATGTAAGCTTCTTATTACAATACGATGTGATTTATCTTTTTTATAACTATTAAATAATATTATATGATTATTATTATATAAAATAATTATTGTTAAATCTTACTATACGAATATATAATTATTATTACTATATAATAATATATATAATAATTACTATAAAATTATAAGATTATTTATATATTGCATAATATTACTATTAGTACATATTTTTTAGATTTTTTTATATTCATTTTTCAAAATCTTGGTTATTCTCAATCTCTTCCTATATTCTTCATTTGAAGTAGATTTTACTGTACTTCAAAAGTTCTTTAAAATTATTTTCCTGACGAACTTCAACCGCTACGCCGCCATCTTGGATTCCATTCCAAAGACATGCGCTGCTTGGCGTGATTCTTTATTGCGCCAAGCAGCTTTTGGTACGTAGACCCAGGATATCAAACTATAGTTCCAAAATCAGTTTTTGGTGAAGCCACCGCTTGCTGAAATAAGAGCTTCTGTACAATGTATCCATGTATCGAGCAGGCTTAGAATTAGGGTTTGATGGTTTATCAAACCCGGTTTTAAAAAATCTGCTTTTAAAGTAAATTTGTCACAGTTGAAAACCGGTTTTTAAATTAAGAAAACCAGTTTATAAGAAATTCAAATTATTATGTAGAATTGTCAACTCTTTTACTGTATTTACAAAATCCTAAAAACATTTCTAGTTCCATGAAGAAATCTAGTGCAATTATTGTAGCTTCAAAAACTGATATCATTAAGTTATCAGGAAAGATATTGTCTAGAATATTTCCAAATTCTTATGTGAAAACCGATTCTGATGAAGAGCAAATCGAAGAAACTACTCATCAGAGTAATGCTTTTTTAAAGGAAGCCGTGGAAAAATCGCAATTCATAAGTTTCTAGAAGACCCTGAAGAAAAACTTACAAATCCAAAGACACTGAAAACTGAATTTTCATTATTTGAGGCAACGAATAAAAGAACAAAAAACTTATATTTGTTATTTGATGCCCTGAAAACTATAAAACCAAGCTCAGTAGCTAGTGAACGAGTATTTTCAATTTCAGGCAATATTGTGTCCAAAATGAGAACAAGACTTAACCACCGTTCAAAGGATGTTTTATATTTTTTTAAATCCTATTTTCTTAAGAGAAATTAAAATTAGTGATAATATAAATATTATTTGAAATTTTTGTTTGAGAGAGAGAGAGTTTTCGTTATCTTGTGTAATATGTATATGTAATCCTTAATTTTTTATGCATATTTTGACTTTGATATTGATTTCGTTTTTGTTATTTTATATAAATGAAATTTTAAAAAATTTCCCTATTCTATTTATTTATTTATTTTTGACAAACATTTTAAAACCGGTTTTTTGTAAATATTGAATTTGAAGACTGGTTTTTCAAAAAGTTGGTTTTTGTATCAATTTTACTTGGAATCTGTACCGTAGGGCGATCATTCCTGATTGCTAATACCCAAACCCAAATTTAATCTGAATCAGGGAAGGAATGCACATCACAAATGAAACTCCAACACATGAAATCCAAAACATTCTCTCTAGATAACAGGTCCAGTGAATATACAACGTAAGCAAAAAAAAATGTATGATCTATTTTCAAAAGAAAACTTGAACATTGTGACGGATCTATACGCGTCCTTCCACTAACCCTCTAGGGAATTCTTTTGGTCCTGTAATTTCAACCAATCTTTTCCTAAAACAAGAAAACGTGATATGCAAATTAAGTTTAATATATATATTCTTTCTTCGTTTGAGGTGAGTGAATTGTGAATAGATTAGAAGTGAAGTGAATGGGCAGTGAAATGTATACGTAAACAAAGTAAGAAAGCCAGAAATTTGGATAAAAAGAAAGTGATAAGATTAGCTGGCGGGAAGTGTTGAAGTCAACTTAAATTGAATAGAAGACTGCAAGAGTTCAGGTACTGTGATCTTAAATTAAGTCGATGTTTAGAAAGTTAAACCAATAGTGCAATCACTAAATACGTAAGCTCTGTGTAAAGTAATATTAAAGGTAGAGCTGCATGATTGAATATATTCTCCCCAACGCGAATCTCGTCTCCCTCTTGCTCTATTACTGATTTGAGTTATCTTGGTTAAAGTGTTGTTTGTATTTGAGTTGATTATAGTGATAAATAAAATAATTGAAATTCATCATGTCGTATGATCCTATAGTTCCTTCCACACCTCTAGCTGGGACACAGGGTAGAAGGGATGTAAACGCGTTTCAACATTATTATCAATTCGTACGCGTAGAAGGGAATTTCAACCTCGTTTTGTTGAAAACAGTTTTACAAATGCGTTGAAGGAATAGTATGACGTCTAAACTTCCACAGGATGCCAACGTGAGGATTTTGAGCCACGACATCAGCCCCTTTACATGGCGGATCCTTATAAAGGACTCGGTCTCATCTCAGCCACAGGAATTCTGGGAATAAGGAATCCTTCGGCTCATTTATCAATTGATCATTGTGCTCAGACCTATGATGCAATGGTGCATATTTTGAATAAAGTCTTTCTTTATACCAGTAATCTTCAAACTGTGTTCCACGGAACTCTGGGGTTCCACAAGGCATACCTAAGGGTCCCACAAGTCATAATAAAAATATCAAAAAGAAACTTAGAATTGTGTATGCAAAATGAATTCACGTTCTCTATGAAGTTTATATAACCAAAAATATGTAAAACTGATCCAAATCACTAAAACTGAACATTTTATTTATAAGTAATAACTTTATTTTGCAAATCTTTTTAAGCTTTTATTATAATATAATAAATAAATATTAAAAAACGTTTTATCTTTATATATATATTACCTATTAGATTGTGAATATTTTATTGTTTACTATCTCAGGTTCCACGAGATAATTTTATATTCATTAGTGCAATGTCTTTCAAAACTAAATAGTTTTTTAATGGAAAATGCAATTTTCTGTATTTGAGGGGAAAAGACCAACTGTAAAGGAGAGGGAACAACTTATCAAAAAAATCAATAGATTTGACTTTAAAAAAATCTAATTTTAAGCAAGAAAACCTAAATTTTAAGTTGCAAATTCATGCAAAATACACAGTATTTCTCACACAGTTATAAACATTTTAAGCCTTTCAGAACAATGTGCATAAATGAAAAATATTTCTCATCAACGTGAGTGTGGCTACAAAAACAAATTAAATTCAAAATAAGTAGTATCTTTTCAGCTTATCTCAACAGACCTAGAGTCCAACTGTTTGTGTGAAAAAACGCAAGCACATATCCCAGTTACTAAACATAATGCGTGGGTAGGTGTCATTTGTGGATCAAGGATTAATATTATTAATGAGTAAATAATATTAAAAGTAGATTAAAATTTTTTAATAATAAATGCAGTACTTATATTTTAATTTTTTTTACATAAAGTACCTATAACATGTTGATCTACTTTAAATATTATTTCAAAATATATTCTTCTAAATGTGTGTGGAACAGGGTTCCACAAAATACTTTCTATAGTTCTAGGGGTTCCACGAAAACTCCTAGTTCTAGGGGTTCCGTGAGTTGAAAAAGTTTGAAGACTACTGGTTTACACCCGCGGTGTCATTTCGTAGCTTTTCATTTGAACATTCCTTGTATAATTGATTAATAACAAAGGGTGCGTGCGTATTGTGCATAAAAGTTAAATATATTTGCATAAAGGTAGACACAGAGATAAAGGTAATACCTTTATTTCTATTTTTTGCTGTATGAAGCGAAAATAGTTGAAATGATACCCACAAGCATTTTTACCCTTTTTTTTATTCGTGTTTTTATCAAAGAATTGTAAAGTGATGAAAGTATTAAGTATTTAAAGATTAAAAAACTATATTTTTTTCTATTGTAATTTGGATGAAATTCTCTGAAGGTATGAAATATTTTGACTTTAAATGGAATCTAGTTTTCTTCTAACACCCTTTTATATTCTTCACTTATATGTAACAGAGTGGCCTCGGTAACCAAGTGATCAAGGTATCGGATTATGGCAGATATGTCATTAGTTCGAGCCCAGTACCACTAAAGACCCGCCGTGTAGGGAGCGATGCACGTTAAATCTGTCGAGAGCTCAAACGTCCTACCGTTGGTGTGGTGTGGTAGTTAGAAGAGGGTGGTGCCTGCTCAGGTGTCATCCTCGTCACTTGACCATGGTTCAAAACTCAACTTCAGTCGCCAAAAGCCCTCGTGTAGCTGAAAATTGCGACGTTAATATTCACTCACTGTATGTAACGGAGTCTTTGAATTCCACACATTTTTACACTCTTTAAAAGGTCAGATTAATTCGAAATTTTGCTCACTTGTGTTGTGTTATGACAATGCAATAATTTAATAATTTTGTTCCATTGTCCTGATCAGGATTAACGATTTCCCATTTTTAGATCCCATCCCGCATCTGACTAGTTTCAGGTCCCATTTCCAGATTTGGCGACTAAAAGTTAAGTTACTACTTTGTTCGATTAATATTAAAAAGTGTTTTTTTAGTTTTTTAAACTATAATTTATTGAACTTGAATTCAAAAAGTTCATACAAATAATGTCTCTTTGTTAATTAAATATGATAAATTCTTTGTTTACTATCATTAATGAATGACTTCCTAAACTAAAAGAAAATATTCATTACATTTTATCCACATAAAAAGTTAATTTAAAAGCATTAATTAGTAAGTGAATAGTCTTTTTTAAACAGAAATTCATCGTCGAGTTATTTTTAAAAATACTAATATGTGTGCTTCTAAAATTCTAAAAAGCACACGAATCTAAAGCTTTTTATAAGTTTTATTATAAATTCATTTAATAAAAATTTTGTTTCGTGTACCATTTATTTCATTTTAGGCAAATTTTTTTAAAAATAGTTAATAAAGGGAATTAACAATTTTGGCATGAACTAGTTTTCGAGTATAGCGTAAAGAAAGAAACAGCACAACACTTTTCTCCTTTTACTTCATTTATTTTGAGCTTATTGAAAAAAAAATTCATTTGAAATAATGAAACATGCCGCGTAAATTCAAAATATATCTAGCTTTTTTTTTTTAATTTTGACAAATAAACTCATTAATATTTTTAGCAATTAAAACAATTTATTTTTACTAATTTTAA
This sequence comes from Trichonephila clavata, assembly GCA_019973975.1. Classification (NCBI taxonomy): domain Eukaryota; kingdom Metazoa; phylum Arthropoda; class Arachnida; order Araneae; family Nephilidae; genus Trichonephila; species Trichonephila clavata. The sequence goes on from BMAO01039634.1 coordinate 30,293, forward strand.
ATCTTTGAAACTGTTTTGGAATACTGAATAAATTTTTATCTCAGTTTAAAATATTAAGACTCACACACACACAAAACCTTCATTTTCCAATAAGTTTCTAAAGATGACTCCAAATTTGTAAATATTTGTTATCCTACACTGCTGACCATAAAAATTGCAACACTATCAAATAGGCATGATTTTGACAAATAAACTCCTTAATATTTTTAGCAATTAAAACAATTTATTTTTACTAATTTTAAATCTTTGAAACTGTTTTGGAATACTGAATAAATTTTTTATCTCAGTTTAAAATATTAAGTCTCAAAAAACCTTCATTTTCCAGTAAGTTTCTGAAAGATGATTCCAAATTTGTAAATATTTGTTATCCTACACTGCTGACCATTAAAATTGCAACACTATCAAGTAGGCATGATAAAAACATCACATTGCAATAAAAGAACGAGATGCAGAGTATGCAAATGAGTGGCATTTATGCGCTATCAAATGAAGGAGAAACGTCATCTCACTCTATAAAAAAAAGTTACACAGCGACTTTCACAATCAGAAATTGCATTTGAATGCTGGTTGTTTGTTAAAAGAGCATGTTATGTGTCGCATAAGAAGGAAAAATGGCTACCAGCATGTGTTGGATTTCGATAGCGACAGGAGCACGGCCTATCGAGGGCACGGTTTATCTTTACGCGATATTGCTATCTGCATTGGCCTAAACTCAAAGACTGCCATGCACATATGGAGTCGATGGGTCCATGAGAGTCAGACTGAAAGAAAAATAAGATTTCAAGGGGCCTCCATTAAAGCCCAAGAGGATACACATGTTTTTAGGTCAGCTTTGTAGGACCGAACAGTTACATTACGGACCCAGAGTTAGGAAGCATGCCTTGTTTGTAGCCAAAGTATCCTCATAAATCCGGGGTGGGCATTACGTTGATCGCGATCGACCGGTGGACCGCCAAGACAATTTGGGGAGACCGCCTGAAGATTAGCCGTTAGAAATTGTATGCGTAAATATTAAAGATTGACTGATAGTACGCAGACTATGTCTTCTACTGATTGTAATTACAAAAACTAACTTTAGATGAAAATGTTTTATTTTTTAATGTGTTTTTTAAATTGTTTGGTAATAAATGCATCATTATATATTATATTTGAAGCTATTATTATTATGTTTGTATTTTGCGTTTTGCTTTAAACTCGGTTTCAAAAAAGTGAGTTTTTTATTTTATTTACGTAGGTAAGTACATATTCCGTATTTATTATTGTTATAATAAATATTGTCGACTTTTTCCTTACCTAACCACACCTACGACCCTGGGCAGTGGGCGCACTCGTGAATTTTTCAAAGAGCACGCGGCGCGGTGGCCCAGGATCGAATGTCAACCATTCTCATATACTACCCCAATACGCTGCCAAACACATATATATATTCATTTTGTAGATTGTCGAGAACAAAGAACATTAAGAAATAAATTATTGAATAAATAATTAGTATTAATTAATAAAAAATTATTAATAACAAATACTTAATTAAACTTTACATTCTTTTTACATAGGATTATTATCAATCGAAAGAAAATCATGGGCTATGGAGGAGGGTCCGGACCCGTGGACCCTCCCCTCCCCTTTGTGTGTGCCACTGATAATGGGTGGACCGCAACACCTTGAAAAAATTAAAAGTAGCCCGTACTCTGCAAAAGTCTGCTTACCCGTGTCATAGATAGTGCGATGACATCTAGAGCAGCATAGACTGTCTGCACAGTGACCATTATTGTGGCTTCTCTTGACACTACAGAATGGAGATGTTTGGCTAAACTGGGTAACTAGCGACAAAGTTAGGTACAAAAGCGGCAAAACCCCGTCTTTTCGGACGGGACCTGGTTCTCGGAACGCGAGCACCTCTTGTTCTCATCATCGGTAAACTTAACAGCCAGTTTTTCATTTCTCAGATCTTAAGGCCTATAATTGTGCCCTATCTTTGAGGCCTTGGAGACAGTAGCACACACAGGAATTTTTCAAAGGGTGTCCACCCAATCCAGGGTCAAAAGTCCACTATTCTCATTATGCTCCAATACGCCACTTAACATATTCTTTTGATTTTGTCAATTTTCGGGAACAAAAAACAGTACAAAATTAATTATTGAATGAATAATTAGTATCAATTAATAATATTAATTATTAATAATAAATACTTAATTAAATTTTACGTACTATTTACATAGGATTGTAATCAATCGAGAAAAAAATCAAGGGATTTGGGGGTGTCTGGACCCAAGCCCCCCCCCCCGAGTGTGCGCCACTGATTGGAGACGTCATCTTTCAAAAAGGTAACATAAGACAAAAAGTTCAACATAAGTCCTGACCTACTTCGACACAACGGGTGTTTGACTGTTGCCCTGGCCTGCACGTTCTCCAGTTTTGTCACCCATTGAAAATATCTGGTCATGGGTTGTCAATAGACAGGAAGGCCGCCGTTTTCGGAGCATTATGATTGATGAAATGTGGCTCAGACTTTATGCAACATGGAATGACGCCTGTATTTTTCATCCAAACCCAGTGCGTCCCCATGTCTAATCGAGTTAATGTTTAGAGTTTTAGCTTTTAGAGGCGGTAGCTATGTGTACGAATTTTGGATCCAGTATAGCCCTAAATTGTCCACAAATATAATCGTATTTTCTTCCTACTAAGCTATATACGTACAATAAGGCAGCGTTTGCTTTCCTTCCTGTTGTTGCCATTTTAATGACAACCACTGTAGTTAGTTTACCTGATATTTTAACACAATCTGAATTCAACCGTAAAAAAAATCATTTCTTTTAAAAGTTACCAATAAAATAAGCAGCAAATGTTAATATGATCTTGAAGAAAAGGGATAAAATAATTTGTAATTCATGCTATATAGAGATTTGGGTTTAGTTTGAAGTTATTTACAGTACCCCTCATCAATAGTGAAATATTTAAGTTCTTGGTAAATTTGAGGTAATACGAGTACACATACATGAGATAAAACAGGATAATTTTTATTTCTTCTCCTCACGTGAAGTTACTTTCCGAAATAGTCCTTCAATCTTGTGTTTCTAAATGAACTCAAAGCTTTTGTTTCGTTTATTGTAATCATTTGCGTATTATTTTAAGAGAATTATTTGCGTAATTGCACGCACACTTGCAATTCGAAAGAAACATTCATAATTTATATTTCTTAACTATGAAACTTGAGAAAATTGATATGACAATAAAAATAAAAGCAAAAAAAAGAGAATTAAAACACCCCCGAAAAGTGTACTATTATATAGAGAGGATATATTCACATAAACTAGTCTTTTTTTTCAATTATATTAACTTACTGGCATTAATGTTTTCATGAGTATGATAAAAATAAACAGGATGTCATTCACAATATCTGAAAAGCTTTTTAACATTTTACCAAACTGATCGTATAGTAACTGAAATGATTTTCCTGGTGGAGATTACTGATTAATAAATGTGCGGATAACAACCAGCAATACTTCATTATTGAGCGTGTGTCCTCCTATTTTTGCATCCAAGACCAGTTACACACGGTGGAGTCTTCCGTCTCGGAGAATTTACCGTCGCCATTCAAAAAAATCTCAAAGTTTACATACATGGCGGAAAAATTTCCGTGACCGTCCTACAATTAAGCTGGTATACGCAGTGAAGTTTCATCTTCAAATCGATTAATTTAAGAAATTAACTAAAAATAATAGTATATTTCATATTTTCATTGAAATTATCGTAGCTTTAAAAGTCACATATATAATTTTGTTGATAAATAGATATTTTCCACTTTTTTCCTCTAGTTAAATTAAATTTTGCAAATGCCAAAAATACTTTAAATTTGTAAACATGCGATATTCTAAGAAATCTAACTAACTAAATAATCTATAAATTAATTTTGTAAGGAAAATAAGAAATCATTTTTTTTAAAATATTCTTCACAACATAACTAAAAAATCTAAAAATAAAATATACTTAATAAATTATTAATTAAATTCAGATTACTGACTGTTTAAAAAAAAATTAACCTTAAGTTTGCTTAAAGCAAACCTAAACCTATATTAATATAATTTAAGAATATGTCTAAGAGTTATTAAAAAAGAAAAATTTAAAAGCATATATTAAAGAAGAAATATAATTTAATTTTATAATTAGGAAAATAAATGAAGATAGTGAGGTAGCGAAAACTTCTATCAGATACTTTTAATTAACGATAAAGGTAAAAAATAACTTAAAAGTTATGTTTAACTCAAAGAAAATTATTCATTTTAATAATACTATTATTTAAGTACTTTTATAATCCTTTTCAAATAAGTATTATAATTAGGCTCCGGTAACAGATAATCCTCGTTCTCTTGACTGATGTAGTGTAATTATTAACTTACAAAAAATCCTGATTATTGTTTCCGTAACTAAGAATTACAAAAATATTTGGTCATTCTCTATCATTTTTATTTTGGGATCATTATTTAAACTTCAATGGCATGCTTAGTCCTTTTCTAAAATTTCAAGAATTTTTATTTAGTTTATAATGATTCAAGAGAAAAAACTTTTTTTCTTGTTATTATTTTCTTTTAATTGTAAAACATTGTGGTAACACTGGAAAAAGAATATAAGATTGATTAAATAATTAAAATAATTTCTTTACAAAAAGAAATCATCCTCTTTTCTACCATTTCCAAACAGGGGAAATTTAGAAATCCAATTTTCGACTAGGAAACATTTTAGTTTTTGAAGAATGGTTATATGAGTAAAACTACACACCAAAAAAAAAAAATTTTGAATTGGTTTATCAAAGTAAAAATACTTTTTTTTCTCTCTTGCAAAAGCAAAAGTGATCTTTTACATTATAATGGAATTTAATATGATACATTTATATATTATTATAAAAAATTAATATACTTAAATTTTGTCTCATTCTAATTAAAATTAAATATTTTATATTACATTTGTGAGCGCGACCTACTTGAAGTCGCTCCTTCACCGTCTTGCCTACCTAAGGGTGTGGGGAAACAAAGCATCACCAGAAACTTCCATAATAATTATTATTTTATTACTATTCAAACACGCTAATCAACCACAAGTGAAACTATAAGAGGAGACCCTATGAATGATATATAAAGAGAACAATCTATTCTGAGTGAACAGCTCTAAGTAAACAAGCGCAAGTGATATGTTTAATTTAATCTAATTCAATCTACCTTAGATTCTTAAACCTTAATCCACTAATTTATTATAGTACCAAACTCCTTCCTTAACTCACGTTGTGATAATGAAATAAATCTCACCTACGAGTCAACGCAACAGTTCTCCTGCTCCTTCCATCTTACATTTCCAAAACCTTTTTTTTGTTTTGACTTTATATAGTCAAACTAATTTACATATCAAGGTTTCTTCTTCAAGGATGGCTGTGAATTAACGCGAAAGCTAGCCCCAAAGTTTCCCCAAGAGGATTAATCATAAGGTCGCGTCTAAATCTGTCGCACATTCTTTTTTTTTTTTTTTTTTTTTTTTTTTTTTTTTTTTTTTTTTTTTTTTTTTTTTGCTCCCCTACTCTTTTTCTCTAGTACCTATACAAAAGAAAATATATATTTCCCAAACAAGTAAACTTCATGCCAAAAGCTTCTATCCTTGTGAAAATGTATAGGGTTTTGTCCCACAAAACAAGGTGCCCGCGATAGTCTGGTGGTTATGATCACGAACTCGTGGCCGGCATATCATGAGACCCACCGTGTAGAGGGGCTGATGCACTAAGTAGCTTTAGGGATTTCCAACGGGGTCAGGTGGTTAGTTGGACATTGAAGACTTTTTAGTGGTGCAGTTTTCGTCTATTTTGACAACATGGCCTGCCCATTTAATTCGTTGTATTTTGATAAAGTTAACGATGTCTGATTATTTATATGAGGGATAAAGTATTATCCTTATTATTATTAAATTATATGCTGTATATTATAAAGAAAAATGTATGGGGACAGGGATTATGAAAAAATTATGAATAAAAATTCATTCATATAAAATTTATTCATATAAAAAGTATCGATGTTGAAAAACGTTTGGAATTTCTTTTGTAAACGGTAGGAAACAATCATGTGTGTAAGCGACCATCTGTTCATGTGACGGTTAAATTTCTATTGGCCCCAGTGACACTCGACGTCAGTACTTCAGCCGATGGGAAATTAATCTATTTTTTCCTGTCTCTAATGTATTAACGAGTCGTTTACTTTAACGGACTACAGTTAGAACGACGACGATGGTAAATTCTCCGTGACGGAAAAATCCGCCACGTGTATAACCGGCCTAAGAATTTTTTAAATCTCACAATTTTCTTTTCAAAGATATGCAACTTCGGTTCAAAACGTTCAGCGAAACATATATTTTGGGTAAGATATTCACATATCTGCAAACAAGGTTCACTGTACTTGAAAATAATTACTATCTGATATTATGCATAGTGTCTGGCAAGGTTTGTACCAAGCCAATGAAATTACGTTGGGATGCACCAGTTCGGTCTCATTTTTTTGAATCTTCTCAATCATCGAACAAAACCCCTTCGATACCCCTCATACACGCACTCCAAAGATGCAGTACCTTGCCTACACATAGGGTTTCTTTCCCGCGGGTTCCCAGGAAATCATAAGATTTCCGTATTTTTTTTATTCCCGGGAATGACATGAGCCTTAAGTAATCTGATGAGATTAATTATGACTTGATTTTTCCTGATCAGTTCCTGTCTGTCTGTCAACTCGTTAACGAAATGTCTTTAGTTTTTAAAGCAGCATCATTTCATAGTCTACCGACTATTCTGATAAAGTTCTGATAACTTAATTTATGTTGATAATGTAAGTACTTTTACTTAAAACTGTTATTTATTTAATTTATTTTAAATTTTTTTTCGGCTACTTGTCTTCATTAAAAATTATTTAATCGAGCCGGCAGCTTGAAGAAGCGGATGATCCCCCAAACTGTTGGAAGAGAAAATTTTAAGAAAATCTTGCAAAACTTTTCCTATTTACTATTTTTCTTAACCAAACGTTTATCTGGGATTCTTACACTAATTTTAGTTGTATTTATGTAACAAAAATATAGCGATTTCATAAACAAGAAATTAGTTCCATAAATAAAATCTCTTAAGGTACCCGACTGGTGGCGACAACTTTTTTTTTAAAAAAAAAGAGATAAATGGGATTTTTTTTTTTTTTTTTTTTTTTTTTTTAAATTTGTTTAGTACATTTTAAGAAAAATATGCGAAAATTAAGAAGAGAAAAAAAGAAATTATTATTACTAAATGGGAAAAATTGGTAAAAAGTGACAACAAGATATCAATCATTGGCATGTCCAAGTAATTTTAGCGCGTTTTTCACATGTTGTATTTTACAATAATGCAACTAATAAACTTTTTACTAACAAAAAATAGTACTATAATTTTTTTTAAAAAATTTTTTAATTTTTTTTTTAATTTTAAATTATTAAATTTAAATATGATTCGTCTCATCTAGGGCACAAATGCGACCAAATGCCAAAATTCCGAGGTCAATTGGTTAATTATTGGCTGAGAAAAAGGTACGACAAAATATGGAACGAAGACGAAATTTGCGTCCTAATAGCGCTTTTTTTACAATACGTGAAAAACGCGCTAAAAAATAACATAATGCCCTGTAACATAATAGAATAATAGCCCTGTTATATGACAATAGAGTTGCCATTTCGGCGAACTTATTGCCACATCTGGCGCCAAATAATTTTTGCTGCCAAGCGATGCACGAAAATAGGATTCAACCAATTTTAAGCTGCTCTAGAGTTATTGGATACGAACAGGGACGTCTAGGCATGGGCCAAATGGGCTCAGGGCCTCGTCTCGTTTTAGACTCAGCCTTAATAAGATCATGATTAGAATAATTTTAATGATTAAATGTTATTTCTAGTTGTATTCTCCAAAAAAAAGGGGAATTTCGTACTATATGCCAACTGACAACAGTGACAAGACTGTATTCTTATGTGATGACCGTCGTTCATATATAGGCCAAGAGCTACAACCATAAACCATCAGTACTCATTAAGTCAAAGAGCGGCAGTTGGTAGAGCTGATTTGTACGATTGTAAGTCATGCTCATTTTTGTGAGCCGATTTGTACTGATATTTGACAATGTATGCTACGTACAATCTACTTTTAAGGGTCATAGGTCAGGCCTACATTTGTGTAGGGGTCCAGGGCTTCAACAAGTCTTAAGACGTCCCTGGATACAAAATTACGAACCTCATAATTTTGAATCTCATCAAGTGACTAGGACGGCACCCGTGCTGGAAGGCCACTCTTCAAACTTCATCACATCAACCTGAGGACTTATCTTAGACGGTTTTAATGTCCATTAGCGGTAGATCTTTTATAGCACCAGGACTCGAACGCTCGACAGAAACAATGCTGACTCACGAGTTCGTGACCATGACAATTTGGCTTCCTCGGCCACAAACAGGATAATGCTTGCGTAGCGATTCCATCTATATAAGCCAGTAACAATCTCCACACCATGGTGATCATTTTGGTGAAGTGGTTGTTACTCGGCTTCGGATCCAAAGGTTCCGAGTTCTGACCTCCGGATAGACGCGCCACTTCATTCGTGGCCCTGACTAAAGCTCAGAAAAAGTCAACCTTCTTAACTGTCGTGGCTCCATCTATCCTCCGCAAATGTACCCAAAGCCGTCGCATAGTGACGCAATCTTCAAGCCGTCGCATAGTGACGCAATCTTCAAGCCGTCGCATAGTGACGCAATCTTCAAGCCGTCGCATAGTGACGCAATCTTCAAGCCGTCGCATAGTGACGCAATCTTCAAGCCGTCACATGGTGCCGTAACCCTCAAGCCGTCACACATGAATGACGCAAGTAGCAAAAGCCGTCACAACTAGTGACGCAGCAGCTCCCACGCTTGATATAACAACTACATCGTTCGTTCACCTATCCACCAACTCACTGGTAGGAGAGTGTGTAGCGATTCCATCTATATAAGCCAGTAACAACTTCACACCATGGTGAGCATTTTGGTGTAGTGGTAAAGTTACTCGGCTTAGGATCCAAAGAGGTTCTGACCTCAGCATAGGCACGCCACTTCACTTGAACGAGTTTAAAAATTTGTTGAATATTATTCTTAGTAAAAGAATATTATGCGCGCGCGCGACACAAACACTTAAAGGAGATTTATTAAAACTTCCACGTGTTTTATTCAGCCAATTTTTTTTTTATCTTCTTGTACACGCTTTACATAAGTCCTTGAAATAATAAAGCGCAATTCAGAACTATTTACTTTATATCAGTTTTGAAATTTCAAGTATGCTAATTTTTTCCACTGAATTCTACAAATGAAAATACATGTTTGTTTAACCTACATTTTTAAATTTTATAGATTTGCCATTGTATCCAGATTAAATATTTCCTATAACAGTAAAACTGTTAAGCATACGCTGTACATCTATTTAAAAGAAAAAAATGACATCTATCGTTTTTTTTTTTCTACAACCCAACCTACAATTTTCTTTTAACAACAAGAAAGTTTTCAAATAACTGCAATGCCTTTAAAGAATGAAAAGCAGTGTCCTTTTACGTGTTTTAAACTTATAGACAAATAGTAACCTATCATTCATATCTGGAGGCGGAAATGAAAGAAACCTACTGTCTTTGAAAAGAAGACAGAATATGCAGCAAATCAAGTTTTTTCTCCATTGGAAACGAAATAAAAACATCGCGGGGACCGATGAGTGGCGAATGGCCGACAAAGACAAGATCTGAACCGCTGGGAACGTTAGGCTGCGAAAAAAAAGGAAGGGAAATGCACTATGGGGGCTAGTCTCAAATTGAACCTCAGAATTTAATAATCCTTTCCTTACTTTAGGATGCATAATGGCACCACGAACGAGGTCCCCATCACAATGCATACTACAATAGGAAGTTGCTTATATAAAGATTGAGTTTCATTCAACGTAATCTCTTTCCACTAGATAGATGTCGGAATATGAGCTTTTTTGTGAGTTTTGAAAGACTCTTTTGAATTTATGACGTATTCGAGCATCTGAAATCCGTAAAATATATGTCTATGATATATGTTGATGTATTGTATAAGCAATAGGTATTAGAACTTACAAATATACGAGAAACGGATTTACGGAAATATAGAATTGAATCGAGTGAATTTTTAAGAAATTTAATAACCCTTTTTTTTATTAGTATATATTTTTATAAATCTCAAATACATGGTATTCTTCAAAAGGAAACATTTTTTTCTTACATACACTTGATACGTTAAAGAATCAAATGTAGGTAGAAGACTTCAATATTTTTTTTCCTCACATAGAATCACTATTTAAATTTTTTTTTATCAAATTTGATTGAATGATAGTATGTCCAGAATTCTATAGAACATTAAAACATTCTGATATGTTATGTAAGTAATATTATATATTATTGTTATAATTTAATATATTACCTTATTTCAATCTGTTAGAAATACCCCTCAAAAGTTAGTGATCGTGCAGTTTTTTCATCTTGCAATAGCTCAAAAAAGTAAATTATACAGGAAATAATAAAAAATTATAAGCAATCATATGTATATATATGTATAATGAATACTGCAAATAGATTATATAGTGTTTGAATATTTTATTTAATAGCTATATATTTCAGCAAATCACTGTTCAAAAGTTCAATTGAAGAGGCAAGTCATTTGTGATTCATAATTCTCTTTGTCTTTCAGTCAACATATTGATACATTTTTATCAAAGGAAAAGCTGTAATAAAAGCAAAATTATATATTAATACACTTTAATTATAATTTCTTCTAAACGTGTGTAATATTTTTTTTCTGATGCTTACTTTTTTACTTATGAATAATTACAAAATACAAATATAATAGTCTGTGAAAATTTTTATTTCATGGCATTTTTCTTACTTTCGAAATAAAATCTTTCAGTGTTAAAGTATTTTTTTTTTCAACTTTGAGTGAGAGAGGGTGAGAGTGAGACTTTTTAGCGCGTTTTTCACGTAGTGGAACAAAAGCGCTATTAGGACGTAAATTTCGTCTTCGTCTTCGTTCCATATTTTGTCGTACCATTTTCTCAGCCAATAAGCAATCAATTGACCTCGGTTTTCGGCATTTGGTCGCATTTGTGCCCTAGATGAGCCGAATTAGATTTAAATTTAATCATTTTTAAATTTTTTTATTTTTTTTAAGTACAGTACACACTACTTTCTGTTAGTAAAAAGTTCATTAGTTGCATTATTGTAAAATGCAACATGTGAAAAACGCGCTAAAATTACTTGGCCATGCCAATGATTGATATCTTGTTTTTATTATCATCGCACTACAAGGCAACACGAGGGCTGTTAGCAAAGGATTTCGTGATATCTTACCTCAGTAAAGTGACGAGGACAACCCCCTGAGCAGGTACCACCTTCTCCTAACTACCAAACCATACCAACGTTAGAACATGAGCCTCGACAGATTTAACGTGCATTAGAGCTCTTTACACAGTGGGTCTTCAATGACACCAATTTTAAGAGTGATTGTTTATTAGAAGTTATTACCTATATTTCTCACCAAACTTAACTATATATAACTTAGCGTGCCGTATTCTCTCGCGCGCGCATGCGTGCGTGCGTGCTTTTTATCCCAAATATAACTTACAACCCCGCACCAGGAGTATTCTGACTGTAAACTGGAAACGCCTCTGACATATGTAACATCGTTTGTCATCATCAACAGACAACTGCAATTTAGACCAGCGATACTCAACCTGAAGGCCCAGAGGGCCTTATTAAGTGGACAGATCATGGCCATTGCTTTGAGAAATTCATTTCTTTATGAAAATTTGGTGGTAAATTCTTTGTTAAGAAATCAAATACATCAATTTTGCTTTTTGCTGTCGATGTTGTATGGGTGCGAACTGGTATTCTTTTTTTTCTGATTAGTGATAATAGACAACAGTGGAATAGCGACCATTTTATATGAGTGACCATTTTTTTAAACTAATTTTTAACTATCTTTCATATCTTACAAGCGAAAAATATTGAAAGAAAATAGATTGTTTCAAGACGATTGGGAAGTTGACTATTTTGTAGGGAAAGACACGCATGGGGTTCAGTAATTGTTTGATTTGTCCCGAAGTGTTGTATTTAAGAAATACCAATAAACAGGAATCATTCAATGACACTTTTTCTTCACTTAAGTGCTTCCAATTTAGAAATATTTAGTGCAAAAATAAAAAAATATAAAAATAATTATTAAAATAATTAAAATAGGAGTTTTAATATTTTGATCAAATTCCACAGTTTAAATTTTCTATGTTATGTTGGTCTTAAAGCATTCCTCCACCCACCCACCCACCCTTCATTAATTCTCATGTTGCGGTCCGCGTGTAATAACCATCATATCTATGTGACCCGCGAGAAATAGCTAACATATGTATGCAACCCAGCAGAAAAAAAAGGTTGAGTACCCCGGATTTATATAGACTCTAAATTTTAAACCAGGGGTGCCGGCCCGAGGGCCGCATGCGGTCCGCTTTAAATAATTTGGAGGCCCGCGAGATTCCTAATAACTCTACAAAATACGACTTTCATGTACAGTTTTTTTATTATCAAATAAATCCTGTAACTGTTTATATTTTATCGCGTTCTTTCTGTTACTGCTAGTCTTTTTTCCAAGCGAAAATGAAATTTATTAAACATAAATCGCACTCAAACAAAACGGACTAAAACCTGCAACAATTATGAGGTGCAAATTCACCCTCTTGAGATCGACTTGCAAAAAATAAGTGAAAGAGTATGAAACAAATATCTCAGTAATTAAATAAATTAAATATTATTCGATCATTGCATTATTAGTTATGTTATCTATGCTTGTATATATGAAAAACAATGGGGGAAAAAATATACAAATTTGTTTTAAATTTTCACTCCAATAAATGTTTGTAATAGTGAGTCCAAATCTAACAATATTTTATAAGCGGCTCACGGGATTATAATATTTTTCCGAAGTGGCAAACGAGGTCATTTGGATTGATGGTCCACACCTGCTCCGCATGGCGGTGAATGACCGTACATCTTCTTCCAGGCAGTTGGAAGCACGTTAGTCTACTGCTGCTGGTGTACTAATGTCGGCTTCGTCAACTCGTCGACGTCTCCTGCACCGTGGATTGTGTGCAAGGGTACCTTTATACAGGATCCCCCTCACGGCAAACCATCGTCAGCTGCGTCTGTAATGGGCTCATGAGAACAGAGCCTGGAAGGTTGATTGGCACCAAGTTCTCTTTTCAGATGAATTACGTTTCTATTTGTGGGATCATAATAACCGCAGTCGTGTCAGACGCTATGCCTGTGAACGCTGCCTTCCAGAGTGCGTTATCGAACGACATAGTGGCCTAACACCCAGAGTTATGGTTTGGGGTGCAATTTCGCATCATGGATGATCCAATTTGCTACAAATTGAGGCTAATCTCAATAGCAACAGGTACGTCCGTGAAGTATTACAGCCCGAAGTCGTATCCTTCCTTAAAGGCATCCCTGGAGCTATCATTCAGCAGGATAATGCACGCCCACATATTGCTAAGCCTGTTCGAGTCTTTTTTTCAGCCCAACACATGAAACTTCTTCCTTGGCTTGCTTATTCGCCGAATATGTCGCCTATTGGGCACGTGTGGGAGTTGGTTGGTCGGCGTCTCGCTCGAGATCCGCATCTTGCAGCTCCAAAAGACAAACTTTTGCTGCGAATACAAGCAATATAGCATTCTCTTCCACAAGCAGACATTCAAAATCTGTTTGACTCCATGCCACGTCCTATAACAGCACTTATTCCAATGCCTGGTGTCTACAACAAATACTGATTTCGGACACTTAATATTGTTTTTTTTAATTGAAAATTTCGTCATTTATTTGTACTTATACAAGTCGTTTGTGCATTAAATTTCATTTAATTCTGAGGGTTGCTTTATGGTGTTGCATTTTTTACAAACAGCTGTTTACATATATAGATAGATAGATAGATAGATAGATAGATAGATAGATAGATAGATAGATAGATAGATAGATAGATAGATAGATAGATAGATAGATAGATAGATAGATAGATAGATAGATAGATAGATAGAGATATTTACTTATATATATATATATATATATATATATATCTTTTCACAAAAAACATTATGGAATTTCCCCAACTAACACATAAACCTAATATTCTGTACTTTCCTACCTTATATAAAAAATTAATGCATTTTTAAATCTAAGATATGACAGAAGTTCAACTAGCAATGGTCTAACTATTAATACGCTTGTACCTAAAAGGAAAATGTTTTGATTTTTTACTTACATTCAATTATTTTTCTGGTATTTGGTTTCGAAAAAATTTGAATACTTCTAAGTTTAATTTGGAAGTAAATTTAAATTCAAAATCTGAATAAAAGCAGAAAGGAGATGAAAAAAAGCTTTTATAAACGATCTTTAATAGAGAAGCACGAACTCTTATTTCTTTCACACATTTTTTAGCAAGAACAAACTGACTTAAAGCTTATTAGAAACAGTTTCACCTTATCCCTTTCTTTAATTCGATGAGAAGTAGTATATATATATATATATATGGAGTCCGACCAGAATTTAGCGAATTCAACGGGCGACAGAACATTTTATTTGTTAATTTACTGTTATTTGCTATAATAAAACAAGTACAATTATAAGTTCTTTTGCACTTATATTTTGGATATTCTATAAAAAGCATTTACACAAAAAATATCCATAGTCAGAAATTACACACTTTTTATTCAACTGCTAAAATTACAGCTAGCGAATTATTATGAACCAGGCAATTGGAAATTTTAAAATACTTACTAATAGAAGTTGAACAATCTTTTCGACTCGTGACTCGAAAATGTTTTCCTTTTTTCGACTTTATTCAGAGAAGAAAATACTATGTCATTTGCATCCTTCTGCAAAAGGTATGTTTTCATAGTTTCCAAACAATCTAAAACAATAAAAAATTTAACAGTTTTGATAGAAAATTCACTGTCAATTTCTGCATCAGAATCTTTAATCATTGACGCCAACAAATCAACAGTTTCTTTATCTTCAGTTGCACAGATATGCAGTCCACCATCAAATGTACCATAAACGTTAAAATTTTAAGATATCCCCTGCGTTTTGAAGTTAAATGAGATTAGAGAGGAATATCCTGCCTTTTTCAAAACTCCCTCGATAGGTTACATGCATGACTCATCTACACCCGCCAAGTCTAATAATGGTCTACACCCTTTCCCGTCGAAATGTGCTGCTTAACCCTTTCGAAGGCCGTGGCAAGTATACTTACCAAAAATTACATTAATTTTTAAATGTCCATAGTCAGCTATTTTATTATATTTCAGTTGTGCTACCATCCATTTAACTTCAGAAATTTTAGAAAAATATAAACTGTTACACGCTTTGTTAACAACACCCTCCCCCTCATAGTAAGAGGATAAAAAACTTCCTCATTGATCTGGAAATTTCATGAAAAATAATATTGTAATTTGTCATCTATGAATAAAAAAAGCTTTATATAACATACAATTCTTTTTCCGGTTTGTAGTATTTACTATATTTTATAAATATAAAACAAAAAAAAATAATAATCATTAATTTCCTGCTTTTTAATAGGCTCCAATGGGCAGTGGTAAAAATACTTACTACCAAAGAGGTGTTGTTAAAAACTAAATTAATTTTCTCTAATGCGCTAAAGGAGTTTCTCTTCTTAAATCACTCTCAGTTCTACAAATATTTTAATATACCTTTACTAGAAATAAATGACCCGTTAAAGGGTTAAAAGAAAAGTACTTTTCTGTTCTGGATAAAAAAAATATGTAATTTGAAGAAAAAAAATCCCATTTTTTTCTAATACAAATTAATAGAAAAAAAGTTTTTGGGAGTTGAGATAATTCGCGTTCTTTCAAGGTATATTATTTGTTAAATAGGGTATTTTTTGTGCCTTCATTTTAATCTGAGAAAGAAAAAATTCGTTAAATCACAAAATTATTAGGGGTAAGGTAAATCAGGGTTTGCCAGTATATATATATATATACATTGTTAATTCCCTATTAATATAAATTAGCAAAGCAAAAAATAGAAGTACTGCCAGACAGTATAAGTAAAAAAAAAAAAAAAATTGACCTCAGTAGGACAATAGCAAACTCTGAAACATCTTTCCGAAATGTTTGAAGTTGACAGCTAAAATTTGCCTAAATATTGCATTCCTCTCCCTCCTTTTTTTTTTTTTTTAAATCACATTAAATATGTATAAAATTATTCCATTTGTGATCATGCTATTTATTTCCAGAATCTAAGCATTTCAGAGGACATAACGCATAAGGCGCCATCTCTATTTTAAAATTTTAACAAGAAACACATGTGAATTCTTGAATTACATCTGCGTGATTGGCTTTATTTTAATTTTTACCTTTTTCTGCTGAAAATAATATCGTTTTCCTCCACATAATGTAAGGCTTTGAATATTTTTACACTTTTTGATAATAGAGTTATAATGCAAAAATCAATACTTAAAAAATTACGCAATAAATATAATTAGCATTTGAAA
Source organism: Trichonephila clavata (assembly GCA_019973975.1). Taxonomy (NCBI): domain Eukaryota; kingdom Metazoa; phylum Arthropoda; class Arachnida; order Araneae; family Nephilidae; genus Trichonephila; species Trichonephila clavata. The sequence goes on from BMAO01039634.1 coordinate 46,910, forward strand.
ACAAATTTTATGGGTAAAATAATGGTAAGTACCGAAATTAAAGGAAATAAAATATTTGAACTCATATTTAAGCTATGGAATACATATTTGTTTTATTAGTACTTAACATTATTCCCTTAAATTCCATTAATCATTTTTTTACAATAAAATTATAAAGTGAAGGCTCCATTACCTTTTTAATAGATTTACACCTTTTTTTTTTTTAATTTTACTTATATTCCGGTAATACAAACACAGAAAGTACGGAAAGCCTTTGCTATATGTAGCTTTGAGTGCATCACTTTTTATTTACTCGCTCGTTTATTTTTACAAAACAGTCAGAATTTGCACATTTTTGACAATCCAAAAATAAAATAACGAAGAAGTTCAACTCTCTCAGAGAATAATAAATAGCAATTTAAGTATGATGTGCTTATCTTAAAATATGTAAGCCATTAAGATAAAATAGTGTGCTTTAAAATTTTAGTGACATGCCTAGAAATGTAAAATGTCATTTTTGATCAAATTATATCTTCCCATTTCTGTAGATAAATTGTTTAAATTGATAATAATTAGAAAGGATGTACCAGATAAAATTACAACAGAAAAATCCTTAAAAAGTTTTATCGCTTTGCTTTAAAATTAAACACGCATTTTTATATTTTTAGAAATAGATTAATATAAATTAAGAAATACTTATCGTATTTTTTAAGTAACACAGACTGTGTGTGTGTGTGTGTGTGTGTGTGTGTGTGTGTGTGTGTGTGTGTGTGTGTGTGTGTGTGTGTGTGTGTGTGTGTGTGTGGTGTGTGTGTGTGTGTGCGTGCTGTGCGTGCGTGCGTGCGTGCGTGCGTGCGTGCGTGCGTGCGTGCGTGCGTGTGTGTGTGCGTGTGTGCGTGTGTGCGTGCGTGCGTGCGTGTGTTGGTTAAAGGGTTAGAGATCGCTAATAATTAACAGATAAAACGCCATTTATTTTAACAATAACTAATAAAATGGAACAAAATAATAACGATTTAAAACATTTAAAAGCGTGTCGTTGCCTAAATGGCTTTCATTATTTAGAAGAGAGGTATTATTTCTCTGTCGTCATGGTGGGTCTGTCTCTCCGGTCTCTATCATGTCTTACTCTGCGTGATTGCCGCTCGCCTCCTTCGGAAGCCAGCGGGGTTACATGTCAAAGAGCATGCCGGGGCGCTCCCTTTACATGGGGCCGTCCTGAATACGAGCCGTCCTCGACGACAAAAAATCAGAATTGATTCAAGCTTTAGAATCTATAAAACAAAAATTGAAAACAGTGAAAAGAATAAAAGAAGGAGTGTGGTTTTTTTCAGGAACTGGATCATCACTGCTGCTCACAGCTATTCCAAAAAATAAAAGCTGTAAAAAAATGGGGGGAAGTTCAGGTCATCATGCAGTGTCCGGTTCACCGCGAGTTACTTGAAAGGAGGATTCACTGCTGGAGGAATGGAATTTCAGCAGTAAAATCGTCAGCCTTTTCCTCTGTTGACCGCTTCTTCATGAAGTCAACTGCTATGGATGTAACATAAGGACCTTCGTGTTGTCCAACCTTTTCAACTTCATATCTGTCATGGGGTTTGACAGTCTTGATTCAATAGGGTCCATAAAACGTGGGTCGTAATTTAAGTCCTGTACTGAACTGGGTTCTTTTGATTGCTACAAGAGAGTTTACCTTTTTATATATGTGTGGTTTCTAGCATTTTTATGAAACTGGGCTAAACTGATGGTTTGGAAGTGTTGAATGTTGAATTTTTCGTCTTGATGCATTTCGTCAAGTTCTTGTATGAGTCTTGCGGTATTTTCGTCATTTAATAGTTGACTTATTCTTGCGTCATCATTAACTCTCATAGATGTTTTAGGATGGTGGTTTGATTTCGTTCGTGTGTTTACGCCTTCAATTTCTTTTTCAACATGTCGCTTTACGATAATTTGAAAATTTTCTTGTAAAGTCTCGTACTTTTCTTCAAGCTTAGCTAACTTGTCAGCTTTGCCCAGATCTGATTCTTTCAATTTACGCAATTTATCAAATAACTCCGTTTTTTCTAATGATAATGAAGATGTCAGAAAGTTTTCTAAGAGTTTTTTTTTTTTAAGAGTTTGAGTCTAACAGAATTTCAGACATACTTTAGGTTCGGGAACGATAGGCTATTTCAAGCCCTTGGAGACTCATCTGCCCTGATGTCACTGGCTCCAATTTTTCAGATAAGTGGTTGATTTCTGTATTTTCTTATCACAATTATGTCAGTAAATAAATCTAATACCTTTAAGTAAATAAACGTATCTTCAATTATTTCAGCTAATCTTAAATTAATAATGATGCGAAAGAGATGAATCTGGGTGCGAATAGAAATATTGTCGCATCACAAATAGAAGTTCAACGATCTTTTCGACCCATGAATCAAAAAACGTTTTCTTTTTTTCGACTTTATGCAGAGAAGAAACTATTATGCCATTTACGTCCTTCTGCATAAGGTATGTTTTCACAGTTTCCAAACAATCTAAAGCATAAAAAAATGTAACAGTTTTGATAGGAAATTCATTGTCAATTTCTGCATCAGAATCTTTATTCATTGACTCCAACAAATCAACAGTTTCTTTATCTTCAGCTGCACAGATATGCAGTGCACCACCAAATGTACCATAATCGTTAAAATCTTAAAATATCCCCTGCGTTTTGAAGTTAAATGAGATTAGAGAGGAATTTCCTGTCTTTTTCAGAACTCCCTCGATAGGTTAAACGCATGACTCATCTACACCCGCCAAGTCTAATAATGGTCTATACCCTTTCCCGTCAAAATTTGCTGCTTAACCCTTTCGAAGGCCGTGGTAAGTATACTTACCACCAATTACATTAATTTTTAAATGTCCATAGTAAGTTATTTTATTATATTTCATTTGTGCTGTGTTGTCCTCCATTAATAACTTCAGAAAATTAAGAAAATTATAAACTCTTACACGCTTTGTTACCAACCCCCTCATAATAACAGGATTAAAAACTTCCTCATTGATGTGGCAATTTCATGAAAAATTATATTGTAATTTGACATCTATGAAGAAAAAAAGTTTTATATAACATACAATTCTATTTCCAATTTGTAGTATTTAAAAAATATATTTTATAAATAAAAAACAAAAAAAGAAATTAAAAGCATTAATTTCCTACTTTTTAATAGGCTCCAATGGGCAGTGGTAAAAATACTACCAAATAGGTGTTGTTAAAAATTAAATTAATTTTCTCTAATAAGCTAAATGAGTTTCTTTTCTTAAATCAGTCTCAGTTCCACAAATATTTTAATATACCTTTACTAGAAAAAAAATGACCCAATAAGTGTTAAGAGAAAAGTATGATTCTGTTGTGGACAAAAAAAATATGTAATTTGAAAAAAAAAATCCAATTTTTTTCAAATACAATTTAAGAGAAAAAAATTTTAAGAAGTTGAAATAGTTCGAGTTCTTCGAGGTATATTATTTGTTAAGAAGGGTATTCTTTGCCTTCATTTTAATCTGAGAAAGAAAAAAATTCGTTAAATCACAAAATTATGAAGGTTTGGTAAATCAGGGTTCGTACACATTGTAAAATCCTTATTAATCTAAATAAGCGAAGCAAAAAATAGAAGTACAGCCAGACAGTATAAGTAAAAAAAATTTGACCTCTAGGACAATAGCAAATTCTGAAACTTTTTTTGGAAAAGTTTGAAGTTGATAGCTAAAATCTATATTCCCTCCCCCCCCCCCTCGCTATTTTTTTTAATCATATAAATATGTATAAAATTATTCCGTTTGAGAATCAGTTGCAATATTTATTTCCAGAATATATGCATTTCAGAGGACATAACGCAAAAGGCGCCATCTCTATTTTAAAACTGAAACAAGAAACACATGTGAATTCTTGAAATACATCTGCGTGATTGACTTTATTTTAACTTTTTCTTATTTCTGCTGAAAATAATAATATTTTCCTCTATATAATGTAGAACTTTCAATATTTTTACACTTTTGGAATAATACAGTTATTATGGAAAAAATCCTTTTTTTAAATATTACGCAATAAAAATAATTCGCATTTGAAAAGAAATTTTATGGATAAAATAATGTTAAGTACCAAAATTAAAGGAAATAAAATATTTGAACTCATGTTTAAGCTATGGAATACATATTTGTTTTATTAGTACTTAACATTATTCCCTTAAATTCCATTAATCATTTTTTTACAATAAAATTATAAAGTGAAGGCTCCATTACCTTTTTAATAGATTTATACCTTTTTTTTTTTAATTTTACTTATATTCCGGTGTCTATATTAATGCAAACAATTCTAGAAAGGAAACTGTTTGCGTTGTCGTCAAGGGCTTCGAAATTGGTACTCACTATCTCTAAATGTGGTGCTTTCTCCGACATTTGCTGTCGTAGCAATCGTACTGCAAGTTAACGTTGTGAGGAAAATGCTGGGTCATGTTTATCTGTTTTTAGCTTTTTTTTCTTACTTTTAAATTCACCCTAATAGTTCAGAAATCAGCTAGCTTTTTTTTTTGTTGTGAATGTGTTATGCATTTTGTATTTCACATTATATTAATATACAAAATAATCAATAAATGGTTGCGTATGTCCATATTTACATTGACTATGAGGTCTGTATCATATTGGGCTCTCTTTTGCTATCACACAGTTAATACTTAAGGTACTTTCGTTGATTCTGTGAAAATATATTTAGTAAACTAGCCGTTACCCTCCCGCTTCGCTGGGTATTTCATGATGTTTTATAAATATATCTGTTTATATTCTGACAGACAGACAAAAATTTTAAAATTTGGTTTTTTGTTATGTGTACTTTTAGTGCATTAAGTAAAAAGCTGCTAATTTGAAATTACAAACAGACACTTCAATTTTATTTATTTGTATAGATATAGATTGGGATGATAATAACTATTGTTTAAATGTGACTAAAAATGTAAATCAAAAAAAAAAAGATTAAAACTAACCGTAAAACTTATCAATTTTTTGTTTCTTGCATTGCTTTTTACTTATGAAGCCTTGATTTATTATTTTTAAAAGTGCATCCGAAACAGCCGATGCTCTACTTAACTGAAAAGTGAGATAACTATCATAAAAAAAATTATGGCACGTGTCAGCATATTATCATGTGCGCGTAACACTGTTATGTCTCATGAAGAGCATCGGTCGCCAGTAACCAAAACAAAGACTTCATTAGCTCAGCTTGGCGTTCATCTTGGCATTCAGTTTCACGTTCACCCGTATAGTTTACGTTCCCGTAAGAATACGGGAATAAAATATAGTCTATGTTACTCCCCGTTAATGTAGCTTTCCATTAGTGAAAGAATTTTTAAAATCGCACCAGCCGTTTCCGAGATTAGCCGGAACAAACAGACAGAAAGACAGACAAAAATTTTAAAAATTGGTTTTTTGTTATGAGTACCGTATATACTTTTAGTGCATTAAGTAAAAAGCTGCTAATTTGAAATTACAAACAGACACTTCAATTTTATTTATTTTTATAGATGACACAAAATCATTTGTTTGCAATAGCAAAAACACTACATAATTTTTGTCTCATTAACATTGCTTGTTTGGGCTCATTTTTAAACACAAATTTTTTAGGGCTACAAAATATTTATTTGATAAACAATACGCTTTTCTCATTAAAGATAAATAAAAATGAATTTCCAATGTAATTCAATGTAATTACCATGTTAAGAAACTCACATGAAGAAAAACAAATGAGTACATTTTCAAATTTCTTATCGAAAAACATATTAAAGTTATTAGAAGACTTTTAAAATTAATATATTATTACAGTTTCCATAAATACAATAAAGTTAAATAACTTACCTTTGAATACTTTGATGGAGCAAAATCTTTTCTTGATACAGCCTAGATCCTTTTTTTTTTCGAAGGGAGTCTTCTTTTGGGAATCCGAACATTTGTCATGTTCTAGTACCTTTATAATTGCTATTGCAATTCGGTACAACGCATGTGTAGACCATTTTGTGAACCTATTCAGAATCGTCAAAAAGAAATTGAAAATCTACAATAAAAATATGAAAAAAGCAGCAAACCGCACAGACTCAAGCACCAAAATGGCGTAGGCAAGTATATAAACTGATCTAACTTGAATCCAAGCGGGTTTTCTATCCCTACTATGTGTGACGTCACAAGTCTATCTTATTTGAGTCACCAGTCCTTGTATCTAGGAGGTGCTGGTATAGCCGGGCACTCTGACCTTGATGATTGCATCAAAGGACAGGGCTACTAGGTTGGGCTAAAAATCCAACCTTCGAAAAGATGTGTGTGTGTGTGTGTGTGTGTGTGTGTGTGTGTGTGTGTGTGTGTGGTGTGTGTGTGTGTGTGTGTGTGTGTGTGGTGTGTGTGTGTGTGTGTGGTGTGTGTGTGTGTGTGTGTGTGTGTGTGTGTGGTGTGTGTGTGTGTGTGTGTGTGTGAATTCTCATTTATGAAGCAGTTAGAAGGCTATCATCTGAACCAGTATTAATGATGAGTAAATTAAAATTACGGTAAAAGTTTTTGATATAATAAATACCATGCCTTTTTTAATTTCCTTACTTAAAATATCTGTAACATGTTGATATACTTTAAATATTAATTTAAGTATATTAAATTAATATTTAAAGTATTATTATTCATCTAAATGGGGAATGGGGTTCTTTGAAAATATCTTTTAGCTCTAAGTGTTCAATGAGTCAAAAAAATTTAAAGTCCACAGTAAAAATTGATCCTATGAATGGGCACGGACAAAATAAGGACATGGCATCTAAAAAGTTAAAAATTAATATTTATTTTAAAGAAAACACTCGAACAGATCCATGCTCCTTCGCACCCAGACAAAGAATGAACCCCTCTCGCCTCGCCAAAGAGAAGGGGGGGGGTAGTCTAACCGTCTCCTTTTGCAGGTGGCATTCCAGCCTTATGGACTTCAAACTCTTACAACCACTGATCAAGACCAAAGGTCTTCACCCTAGGTTTCCTGGAACATTGACAGGGGTTCTCCCCAAGTAATCACTATTTGCTTAATCCAAGCATCATTATTTTAGTAAAGTTTTAATTTGAAATTTTGAGCAGAAGGCTTTTCGAAAGATGATATGGCTTCCTAATTTGCAAAATATTTTAATAAACAGTACATCATTAATCTCGATAAAAATGTAAAAATCAGTTTGGTCCAACATTTATCAGAAATGCAAAAAAAAAAAAAAACATTTCTTTAATACTTCCTCTTCAAAAACAAAAATTATCTTGAATCCAACATAATTTTCAAGGCTGTGATACATCTTCCCATAAAAAAAAGAGAACAGAAAATTTATACATTGAATAACACTCGATTGAAAAAAAATTTAGTCAAATTGATATAAACTCTTGGACTGACATTAGAAAAAATATCCTCAAAGTACTAAAAAAGCTGTAAAATATCTAATGCTATTTATTTCACACTATGTAGACAAAAAATGTTTCTCCTGGAATTACGACAAAAACAATGCATAGACACAGATTGGACGATAAGATGACGTTAAGTCACTAACTTCAAAAACGATTCCAGATGTGGAAATACTTTGCAATAGAAACAATCACAGTTAATTTATTAAAAGAATTTTTTTATTCATTTACTAGAGTTTAAAATATTGTTTATTATTCATAGAATATATTTAAGAGATCCCTGTCCCCATTCAAAATAATTAGCAACCTTACCATTCGTTAACAAATGCTCGGACCTATACAGATTTAAAAATTTAACATTCATTTTGTAGGATTCATTCAATTGTTAGTTTGATTTTCAAGATGATAAAAAAAAATGGTAATCATTTCACAGACCCGTTTGTGCAATTTCTCTGCAAGACATTAATTATTAATCACCTGAAATCGAAATAATTGACATACAGCATCATACTACACAGAAAAGCGAAGGAACTTATTTCAACTGCAAGTGATCCGAATTATTTTGAATTCAAAAATTCGTACCAACAATTATTACCCCAAATTTACACGGTTTGGCTGCTAGATACGGCAGTAGGTTTGGATCAACATATGTTTCTGAACAAATGTTTTCTACTACGAACGTAATAAAATCAAAATTGTGTTCAAAATTAACGAATATGCACTTAAAACAACTTCATTTTATTAGCATTTTCAAGAGTGAACTAGCACTAACATAGATTACTTGGTAAAAAAAAAAAAACTTCAAAAGCCGCATTAAGCATGTACTGATTGGTTAATAATTAGTTAGAATTAAATGTTCAGTTACTCATTTTTATTTTATACTTAACCTAACTAATTGAACCTTCAAAAAGTTTATTAACAATTAAACTTAAGAGAAATTCTACTTTTATAATATTTATTACATTATTTTTAAGTTAGAAGTGGCAGGCGCAAAATTATTTTTTGTCAGTAAGTGGCACTCTTCCCTAAAAGGTTGGCCACACCTGATCTAGACTATTCACAAATAGCTTGCATAGAAAAACGAATTTTGTTGTATATGTTACCAGCAAAGTACAAAATCCGGCATTCTATAGAATGCTTAAATCTAGCCGGCAATGTATGAAATGATTCCTATTTCACACATTGCCTAGGCATTCTAAAAAATGCCTAATGAGAAACCGGCAAAGTACAAAATACATCTCAGATTCCTTTCGAATATTGTCAATTGGCTAGACAAAACTTTTAACTCGTGTCTAAGGCTCAGAATCTGTAAGTTGTACATTGCTGTTTGTTCCAAAATGTCAAAAGACTCAATTTTACTTAAACTTGTTCAATAAAAAATTGCTTTTTTCCTGTGCTACCTAAAAATGGAGGAGCAAGCTATAATGTTGGAGAAAGAGTCATGGTCTATAGCAGGGATCGGCAATCTATATCACACGTGCCACATGTGGCACGTGGTACAATTCTCAGTGGCACTTTGCACAACTCAACAAATTTGTAAATTTTTGAAGTGTTTCAAAAATGCTCTACTGTGTGGTTCGCTGAATCATATTGGTAGATTGATTTGACACGCAACAGCTAAAGGGTTGGCGACCCATGGTCCATAAACATGAAACAACTATTCAACGGCTACTTGCCCAAAATTCGAGTTGATGCTCCAAAAAAAAAGGTTTTTTCTTAACTGAAATTATTTTTACAAGAAGTTAATAAGTAGTATAAAAAAGCTAAAATGACTACTAAGAAGGAACCCTGGGACTATTGGTTGCTGGATAGCTATGATGTGATGTTTGCGGAAAATAAAAGTATAAACTCATTTAAACTGTTAAAGAAGGCCTCAGTACCATAAAACAGTGGTCCCTAACCCTTGGCCCGTGGATCAAAGGGTATCAAGCAACTCAAAGAGCATTAAAGTTTTTCCATTATATTTACTGAGGTGTATTTTTCTCGTGTTTGTGCGACTTTCCATGGAAATCACTTTATATTTTATGTAAAATCATTTTGTTATTATTTTTTGGTGCAACTGAACTTTACTCTGAAAGTATGTTTAAATACATTTAATTTATAAAATCAAACAATTTAAAATATAAATAATCAACGAACCACCCTCAGCAGGCCGCCGTAAAATTATCAAACATTGAACGATCTGGAAGAGAAAACTGTGGGGAAGAACTGCTGTACAGTATTAAGCCACGGATTCTTTTTTCCCTCAATGAGGCTACAGATTGGTATTTTTACCATTTTCAGACCTAGTACATTCACCAGGGGATGGTATCCCTTTTTAGTGCGGCACCATATAGGCGATGCCAATTGCCACCAGTAATTTTGACACCAAGTTTGACGATGTGAACTTGTTCTAGGAATTTAATTTGCCAAGAGCAAAATTAAATTCCGGATTCTGGGGATGAGATAAAATTCTGAAAGAACTTTCAGCCAAATACAAAAATGTTACACGTTACGATATTGAACTGTACATCCACCTACGTGAAACTTTCCAGAAAAAACAGAAAATTATTTTTAAAAAAAGGTAATGTAGTAAAAAACTTTGATTTTTTTTCCGAATGCCAATATATTGGCACTTGTAATAAGTGAGAAATAGGATGGTTTCTATCAGCTTGGAACTTCTGAAGGAATTTTAATACAAAAATATGTGAAATCACAATTTAACAATAATTTTTTTAATGGCAGTCTCATAATTTTTCAGAATAACATTTGTACTTTTAGGAATATAAGTCATTGATATAATTTCCTTATCATGACCTTTTTTCATACTTTGCCTAAATAGCTTTAGGCATTCTGTACAATGCCTAGGCAAAGAATGTAATAAATCTCATACTTCATACTTTGCCTAAAAACGTCCGGCATTGTATAGAATGCCGGCATTTCATACTTTGCCGGTAACATAAATATTAATATGCACAGTTTGTATATTTTAATAGAAAGTACTTTAAATATTTGTTTCACCTTATTCACATTTACATACAAGTATTCAATAGTTTCTTTTATGCACAAAAAGAATTAACAGCTGCCAGACTTACTATCTGATGTAGAACATTGATCTTAATGTTTTTAGAAGTTAAATTATAGAAAATTTATAAAGGTTAAAACTTATTAAGGAACTATTATGCAATACATTTTTTAATATGGTGATATCTTATATTTTCAACAAATAATTTAAAACATATTATGCATATAAGAAGCTGTAAAATTATTCAAGAACTATATTAGTACAAAAAATCTTGGGGGATTACAAATGTACAGGGTTTTTTTAGGAATACACAATGCACTGAAAAACATATGTTTAATTAAATATTATTTTACATGTGCCTTCAAACTTACACTACAAAAAAAAACCTTCAATCCACGGTTAAATTAGAAACTAAATTGATAGTTATAATTTATCTTCAGAACTTAATTAAATTACAAGACAATCACGATGCAAAACTTGATGATCAGATTGTTGAATCACAATAAATTCAAAAAAAATCAATTTATCAAAATAAATAGATATGAGAAAAAGGATCAAAGTGTGATGAAAAAGATTTCAAAAATAATTACAAAGATATGTCAATTGAATGGTATTGCAACTTGTGAGATAATCAGCTGTTGCGCCACTATCAAATTCCATGAGAGGTAAGTTTCTCTGTTCGGGAGTGGCAACAAAAAGGAAACAAGAAGAAAGAACTGAAATGTTTTGTTTCGAAACCATAACTGATTGAAAGCGTTTAACGTGAGTTTTGCTGTGCTGTTTTTGATTTAAAATATATATTTGTTGATGTTTGCTTCAGCGTTGTCATCTATGAACAAAACTCCCTACATTTATTATCACAATCCTATTAGGAACTATACACGCATTCAGCACAGGCGAACACATATATCGCGTAAACGTAGTCCAAATGAATCGCTGGATGGTGTACAGAGTTCCTAACTCCTCCGAGCTTTAACCTTCAATCGTTAGGATTTTGAAGGACTGTAACGTTTTAGCTCTTGCCCTTTGTTAATTTAAAATACTTAAAAATTTAAATATACTTTAAGTAGAAAAATAAAAATAAGACATTAAAAATGAAAGAATGTATTAAGTGCTTGAAAAAAAAGCTTCAAAAACAGCGCAGAGCACTGAAAATGAAGTCAGGTTCAGATCAGTGGGCATAGTACAAATGAAAATATAAACATTATGACTAACAGAGAGCATGTGAGGAAACGTATTTTGTCGCCAAGCTGCAAGTGTGTGCCAACATCGCCATGGGTACTCAAAGCATGATTATTTCAAAAGTCGCCAGAGCACTCAACAAATATCTCTTAGCGTTGGAAGACTGGTTCTCCCGATGGAAAATTGCACTCAATGATGTAAAAATGGAGGCCGTCTTCTTCACTAAGAAAACTCGTACAACACACGTAAAAGTCTTCTTACCAAACGAACAAATTCCTTTGTCTCAGCACACCAAGTATCTTGGTATTACCCCCAATTGGATAAAAAAAAACTCACTTTCAAACATCACATTATACGCATACAAGGGAACTTTATTTAAAAAGTCAACTCGTTGACCCGATTAATTCACAGAAGATCTAACTTAGCAGATCTAACAAACTACTTATTTATTCTCTACTTCTAAGACTGATCATAACCTAGGCTTCCCAGTTTGGAGATTCACAGCTGAAACACACATAAATTTACTCGAAACTCTGGGGCAGATTCTATGTGCCGATTGGTACATTAGAAATTCTGACCTCAGACGAGCAATTAAATTTAAAACTATTCGACAGTTCATCCAAAAACTGTCGAAAAAATTCTTCAATAACATTGACACCTTAGATAACTCCGAAGATCCGTAGATAGACACCGTTCCGAAAGATCGAGAAATACATACCAACACCATATACACACAAACCCAGAAACATCCATCTAAATTAATTAATTAATATCATTCTAAATTTGTCTCATCATTTTTTAAATTTTTTTTCTAGTCAAAGTTCAAACTTTCAGTAAAAAATCTTCGCTCTTCACATTCAGATAACAACAACCAATCAGAGTGCTCCATTGACCATACAGTCTCTGGAAGTTCTTTCCCCCGAACACGGCAACGGTACCCCTCCCGGGACCGAAGCCACCCCATTAGCACAACATCCAATCAGAACGCTCCTTCTCGCCACGCGGGAAACGAGCACACAAAGTTCAACACTTTATCAGCAGGGTGACTTATTGGAGCACATAGTCCTTTTCCGGCTCTAATCTTCTGTCAGGGATTTTAAGATGAGTGTAATGAGTTCAATTTTGCCCAGTGTAAATTAAGATTATTGAAATAAAAAATTTTACATTTAAAAACCAATAAAAAATAAATACTTTCCAGATGTGAAAAAATTAAATTTAAATAAAAAGCTCTCGAAAGAGCTCCAAAACATGAGAAAAATATAATCTTGAAGTGTGCGGAGATATCTTAGCCAATCCGGGAGCAGCAAGTGATCGAAATTTAGTAAGTGAGAAAAGTATCATAAAAGAGAGAGATTTTTAACTGAAAGGGAAAGGCTGTGACCCTATTGGCCGATACAGGAGTTCGGTTAATGGGGGTATAGATAGATCTGAGATGATCGCCAGCCAATCAGAGCATTCCTGCCGTTCAACAGTGTTGGACAGCGAGGAGAAAATTAAAGTTTAACGAAAAAAGAAAATAAGATTTAAAATTCAACACTTTCCACTCACAACATGACACGAATAGCTGTGCTTCCCCATTGATCGGGCAGTTCAGCATCAATAGGCCCCCATTGACCGAGGGAATTGGAAGTAAGTTCCAAAGCTCTGATCATCAGAAATTCTAAATTTCTTTCATAGCTTTCAAAAAAGCTTTTGCTTTCATTATAATTAATTTTTAAAATCTATTTTAATGAATTTTAATTTAAATTAATGGTTGAAGACTCCTACTATGAAGCAACATGAACACCCAAATTGATAGCCTTGTTTCCAGCAACACAAAAAATTTATAAGTTGAACTTGACAAAAACTGGAACATCAATTTGAGTTGCATTAAATGCAATATACATATATGCAGTCGATTCTCGATAGTTCAAACCTTCGATAATACGAACCTCTCAATAATTCGAAATATATAATCAGTTCTTTGAAAAACTCTTTATATTTCGGAATAAAACAATATGTTTCGGTAAACTCAATGTTTCGAAGTAAAATCTGTGGCTGGCCAGACTGCAACACGCGATAATTTGAAGTTATCTCATAAAACTCTCAACAATTCAAACGCTTAATGTCATGCAAAGTCCTGTAGCAAACCGGTTGAAGCTTACATGTGTTGTGTTGCATTGCCTCTGCGTGTTTCCCCTGTAACGTAGCCCCTTTGATGACCATCTGTCTGCTATCCCTTCTTTGTGTTTTCTGTTTCCTCAGGCGATAAAACACTTTTATTGCTTTCCTTCCTCAAGTGGACAATAGACCAGCCGCACCTGTTGTCAGCCTTCCATATATTTCGTTTAACAAGTGGCCTTGCTACACATGTGTTCAGAAAGGATGGTCCGCTATTGTGAAGAAGAGATGCGTAGGATTGTGTCAAGGCCATCTTGAATAAGAGAAGGCCGCGCCAGTCAGAGGGCTAGAAATAGTCACATGTTCAAAGGTGGGAATGAGATTTTTTTGCCGGGATCCTCGATTACTCACGTTTCCATCTTGTATGTTGACAAAGTTGGTATTTGTTCCCAAGTGTGTTTCTTAGGATAACTTTAGGATTACTTTTCAGGATAACTTTACCATTCAGAATAACTTTACGCTTCAGTAATACTTATATATCATAAAGAAAGGTACGATATTTATATTATTGTATAATTTTATTGTTTTGTCATTATTGAATTTTTGGTTGGATTGTTGAATCGGCCACTTATCCTGCCAAGTGTTTTCTTGCCAAATCGATAAATGCGTCAAATATGGTAACCCTTTCGATATTTGTATGAGTGAATGAGAAGTCGGATCATGTTGGGGTAGGGTTGCTACTCCAAAACACAACTCGCAAAAACGCGCCAAATTAGCGATTTTTCAAAATTTGGCGGACCAGTGGCCGATTCGACAATTTCACCGAATTTTTTTCTTTTGAATCTTGAGGACATGGTATAATAAATTGATGCTTATATGCCAACATCCTTAATTATTTGTAAATTAAGATATTTTGTTTTATACGAGAAGTTGTGTTTAATGTTATATTTTTTATTCTGTCAAATCTTAGTTATCTTAAATTTTTTTTTCATAACTTAACCTAAAGCTGCACACATTTTATAAAAAATGCCTCGTTATTGTTGTGTACCAAATTGTACCTCTAATAAACCAGGGCAGCCCTACGTTTCAGTGTTTCGTTTCCCAAAAGATGAACAGTTGTTATACAAACTTGGAAAAAGAAAATTCCAAGGGATTTTAAAAACACTAACAATAGTGTAGTGTGCATTAAACATTTCCCTGAATCTTTCATTGTGAGAAAAGATAAAATTACAGACAAGACTGGTACTTTTATTGAAATACCCAGAGTGTATCCAAAATTATCAGAGAATGCATATCCTTGCATTTTCCCTGGTTGTCACTCCTATTTGAATGAAAAAATTAAAGAACGCTCAGTGACAATTCAACGAAAGGAAAAAATGAAACAATTAGACGAACAACTGTTGACTAATTTTATTATGAAAGACGAAATTACCAGTTTTGAATATTTAAAAGAAAATCTGTTAATGCGAGAAAATCCTATATCTGATTTCTTATCTAAAAATAATGTTCTAAAACATGATTGTAAAAGTTGCATAACATTTATTTTTATTAATTGTGAAAATTGTCCTTCTATTTTAAAATCTCTGAAAATAAAAACAGATCTCTCTTTGTTTTTTTGTTAATAATAATCGTCAATTAAACATACCTTCTATTGGAAAAATTCTTAATAATCCTCCTAGATTAACATATTTCAGTGAATTGCTAAATATTCTTAATACAGTAAATGTCTTTGAAGAAATCTGTTCTATTAATTCTGTTCCTGATCATGTTATGGCTATTCAATCATGGGAGAAGTACATTGAAAATTGTAATGCTGAAAATTTTGATACGGCAAATTTTATTTTAGAGCAAATGAAATTATTAAATTCGAATAAACATGGCCGTAAGTATAGCAGTAATTTATTGGTTTTTTCTTTCTGCATGTACATTAAATCTACTGCATGCTATTAATATGTAAGGGATAAGGGGAATGTAATTCTTCCAAGTTTGAGACAGTTACAGAGAGTTGGATCTGGATTAAATGTTACTCCAGGTTTGTCAACTTTGGCGAATGAAAATTATCTACGAGGTAGATGTGAAGAACTAAAAGACCACGAGAGAAAAAACACGTAATATTACAAATTGATGAAATTTTCATCAAATCAGCGATTACATATAAGTGTAATAAAATTGTAGGACTTACAGAGAGAAAGGAAATGCAACTACTACGATTCAATGTTTTTATACTCTTCTCTATTGAGTAAAAATAAAGAAATAGTATCATTGAACCCTGTAAAGAACATGAATGCTGAAGATTTGCATTCTATGACTTTAGAAGTTTTGTCACTAATGGAAAAGGTAGGTTTTTCAGTTGTTTGTATTATAAGTGATAATAACAGAGTAAATAGAAATTGTTTTTCTCAGTTGTGTAATCGTACCATAAAGAGAGTTATTCAGAATCTAGCTAAAATTACAAAAAAAAATTACATCTTTTTTTTTTATTTTTTATTCAGTACATTTTATCAAATCTATACGAAATAATTGGTTGAATCAGAAAGATGCTGATTCTTCTTTAATGTATCCTGATCCTTCAGAATTTTCTCAAATCCGAAAAGCATCTTTTTCATCATTATTTAAAATTTATAACGAAGAAATAAACACTATTGTTAAATTAGCTCCTACATTATGTTTAAAAGCTTTGAAATCAACAAATTTTAAAAACAAAATGTTAAATTAGTTTTAAAAGTTTTTGAAGAAAGAAAGCAATGTGACTGCACTTAATACGTATACTACAAGATAAATTAGGCTACCCAGAAATATTTAGGGACACTGCAATATTCATCAAACATATCTTAGATTTCTGGCAAATAATGAATATTCAAAATCCAACTAAGGGTCAAAATCTTAAATTGAAAAATAGTGTTCCTTTTTCGTCAATAGATGATGATAGATTCACTTTTTTTTTTCTTTCAAAATTTGTTCAGTGGCTGGACTGCTGGAAAAATTTAAAACAAAATAAACGAGAAGGTTGCTTCAGCGAGGAAAAAATTTTTTGCTTTGCGACATACAGTAAAAATACCATCCCAGAACTAATAAAGTATCTTTTGACGGAGCAGAATTTCAAATACGTTTTAACTGGAAAGTTCCAAACTGATAATTTAGAAGCTAGATTTGGGCAATACAGACAAATATCCGGATCAAAATATCACGTAACTGTGCAGGAAATTTTGCAAGCTGAAAAAAAGTTGCGCATTAAAAGTGTGTTAACATTGCACTCGGATAAATATGGTACTATTTCACTAAAAAAATTAATTTCAAATCATTCAGGTGAGATATTAATGTTAAAGTAGATATTAAGAATTTCAGCGAAATATTAAACACTACAAATAAATCAAATGATATTTCAATAGAAGAGTATCAAGTTTTAATGTACATAGAGGGTTATTGCGTGCAAAATATAAAATTCGAATGCAGATTGCAAATATACAATTTTTTTAGACAATCAGATTAATTTCGACTCAGAAATTGTCGAAGAGACAAAATATTTGACACTTCTGGATAGAGGAGGTTCAAAAATGCCCACAGATATTGTTATGAAATACATTTCAACACAATATTTCATTTTTAATTAGTTAATATCAAAAACATTTGAATCAAAGTTTCTTAAAGTTGATTGAAAGTTATCTTGCTTTACAAGCATAACAGAAGGGAATTACATGAGTTGTGGAATGCCTTGCATTCGTTTCATTCACCTTGTGTAAATTGTAACATACCTTCATTTTCATATTTTAAAAAAAATATTCATTACATTCGGGAATATATGCTTAAATAATTATTCAAAAAAGCGCAGTGAAGAAATTTAAACTGTGAAGGATAACCGAAAAATAAAGAAATTTAAGGCCAATTATTTTATATTTTTCTGCTTTATTTATTTAAATGTTCAATTATATATATATATATATATAGATTTGAATATTATTCATTGTGCATGCATATCCTAGTAATTAATTTTTTTATTCTCTATGCATTTTATGAACATGTTTAATTTTTTACATTATTTGAAGAAAAATTCTATTTATATTTTCGTTATTCGCTTAAATTATTTTCATAAAGATTTTAACATTCAAAGTGTACGTAAAATGTTATTTTTTAATTTCAAAACTTTTGTTTGATTTTTAGTTGTTTTTACCGTAGCATATATTTAGTTTTAATGCATAAAAATAATGTAATTATAGTTTAATTAATATCATCACAATTGCAAAAGATTCAAAATTTGAACCTAATCAGTATGCTGCCCAGTTGAAGCCCAGTGGCTGAATGGTTAGTGCATCGCGCTTCCACACCACAGGTCCGAGGTTCAAACCCCGGGCTAGGCAAGGTTGACTCAGCCTTTCATCCCATCAGAGGGTCGATAAAATGAGAACCAAGCTTACTTGGGGACCAAACATTGGGGGGTTTCGCTTCAGGCTGACCACCTGATCGGAACATCTGCTCATGCACCCCAGCGCCCATTGGTCACGTATACTGAAATGGGCACAGTAGGCCTTGGCCCTCATGGGCTGTTGCGCCACTGAGTTTGAGAGTATGTTGCCTCATTAATGATATATTCCATGAAAAGGTTTTTTTTCCAAGATTATTTAAAGGTAAGTGTATTTACTAGTGTATATATATATATATATGTAATAATTCCCAGTAATATAATCCTTTAAAATAACTTTTAACTACCAATGGTCCATCCCTTCAGGACCAACGTTGTAGTAATAAGTTAACCCGCCGCCTAACGAGAGTATTTTAAACTAGACCTATCCACCCACTCAGACTATGTGATTTGAGAAGCCTATAAATACCGAGATTCCTGGAAACTAACTCTCTTTCGCTTCTGTATTTTGTCTGCATAAACATGTAGCCGGCTACAGATCATTGTGCATTCGTTTTCTTTGTTATGTGTTGTCCATTTCATGCTTTATGTTTATATGTGCTCAAGATGCGGAATAAATAGTTTTAATTAATCACCGGGAATGCCTCGTCAATATCATCCAAAGAAACCATCAACAATAGCGATCATATTATTAAAAATTTCATTCCAACGACCACGACGATTTCAAGAGTCTGCATGATCGTTAGTTGCGTGGGAAAGAAATTAAGCTCAACACGCGGGGATTCCCCGTTTTTCGCTTTTTCTTTCTCCGTGTAAAGAAAATGCCTGTTCATTTGTGCGCATTTTTTATTGAAAAGAAATCTTCCTACAAAATTTAAGGAGTTCACGAGATGTGTTTTAGGTAAATTGAAAATTTGTGAGAAGGTGCAACACCAGCTGTAAAAGAAAAAGTTTTATATCATCAACATGTTAAAAAAAATCAGTCTACAATTCATCCAACAATTCCGGTTCAAATGAAAAAATAAATAAATCTTTCGAACCTTGAAGTGCGCGAGATGTGTGTTTTGGTAAAATTAAAAGTTATGTGAAAGAAGAAAAAGTTTTTATTATCAGTGTGTTGAAAGACAGATTGGATTACATCTTTAGTGCTACAAGTGTATGTTTTCATATTATTGGCTTTTAATAATTTATTTCAAAATGTTTTGGAAAAGTATTGTAATTAGTATGCATAATTATTTGAAGGCAAATTTAAAGTGTTATTTCTAACATTCTATTTTGATCCAAAATCTTACAATGGTTTTAATTTATGATTTAGATATTTTGAAAATATTTGTTTTAAAGTCTTCCATATGAAATGGTGTAGTATGGGGTAGTGGTACCAATAGAGTTTCTTTATTTAAAGTCTGGTCTTACCCTGCATTTTTTTATTATAAGCCGGGTCTTACCCCGCAATTTTTTTATGTGTCTGGTTCTACCCCAGAGTTTCTTTCAATGTTATGGGTCTTACCCCCATCGTTTATTTTTATTATTATCTCCTTTGGTCCCTACCACCATTGTACTGTTATTATGGGTTATTCTAATGTTTTTTCGATATATGTGTAACAAATTATTTTTAGTTTTCGATTGTATTTAAATTAATTGATTGGGCAGTCAACTCCACGTATATATTATTGTGAATGTTATTACCATTTTAAAAACGTTTCCAGGGATCTCGGCTTTATCTTTTGAAATTTCGAGTCAAATTTACATAATGCTATATTTGGTTTTAAAGATAAAATGCATATATTTCATAATGATATTTTTGATTTTGATGTTTAAGATGAGAATTCATGATTTTACAGTGTTTTCAAGCATTTTACTGAATCTATACCAAAGATTTGATATTTTTATTTTGAAAATTTTATGCTGAGATACTATTTGATATGTGTTTAATGTGGTTGTAAGAATTTGTGGTTAATATAAGATTTACTTTATTAGAATAAACAAATTATTTGATATGAAAATGAACAATTTTTAATGTGTATAAAATTAAAATAGTTTTGAGAGCACTTAGGCTGAGAAATTAATAAATAAATAAAAATAAAAAGCAAATGTTTACATTTAGAGTTAATAAGGGTTTTGTAAGGATTGTGCATAGTGAGTAAAGGGAATACACCTTTGATTGTCAATATACGATTGCCTCCAAACTTATACTTTTGTCATCATAAAAGTAATACATAAAAAAAAAAGTTATAAATAGTTTTTAAAAAAAATCTCTTTGATCGACTTGCAATTTCCAGTCTTGGGATATGTGTTTTTGAAGTTATTGTGCAGCATATACACGATAAGAAGTAAAACTTGTCTAAAAGATTGTGCAAGGCGTGGGTCATCCTAATTTGTTTCTTTTCAGCCTCTTTTCACCCTCAGTGCTCCTATATGCAATTTTAGATCTGTTTAAAAAACAAACAAAAAAAAAGAAAGTTTGTTTTAATTTTTTTTCTGTGTTATAAAAATGTATTTTTGTGAATTCATATTAAAAAGGTGGTACATAACTGCTTCCAAACCATCATCTCCAAGCAGTATTTGCGACAGTATTTCCTTTTACATACTATTCTTTTAAAACCCAATATTGTGACAACTTCCATTTCAATATATGACTCACCTTTAATCTCTGCTTCCCAGTGCATAGGGAAGCCTGTTGGTGTTTCACATATCCCATACGAGATACAACATCCTTCTACTGAGGCCTCTGCCTAGCATATTTATATCTTCAAGTGTCCGGACGCGTCTCAACCTTGCAAAGTCTAGCTAACTTGGGCAAGGCAACTAGAAAGAACTAACTTCATTTGTTTCAACTAATACTTTTACAGGATGTGTGTCATTTACAATTATTTTTAAAATTTATTTTCTGTTTTCATATAATTTTTGGTATTTAATAATCTTATTTTGATATTTTTGTATTGTACAATTTTATATTTATAGTTTATTAATGCATATTTACTTTTATAACCACATATTCTCCTTGTTCCAAATCATTTTCATGTGTTAAAGTGAAGATAATTTTAAAATTAGAATCTCTGTAGGATACGGGTGTGTACTAAGGGCCCCAGCGCACACACGTGTCTTGCGGAGGGGGGAAATGTAATAATTCCCAGTAATATAATCCTTTAAAATAACTTTTAATTACCAATGGTCCATCCCTTAAGGACCAACGTTGTAGTAATAAGTTAACCCGCCGCCTAACGAGAGTATTTTAAACTAGACCTATCCACCCACTCAGATCATGTGATTTGAGAAGCCTATAAATACCGAGATTCCTGGAGACCAACTCTCGCTTCTGTATTTTGTCTGCATAAACATGTAGCCGGCTACAGCTCATTGTGCATTCGTTTTCTTTGTTATGTGTTGTCCATTTCATAGTTTATGTTTATATGTGCTCAAGATGTGGAATAAATAGTTTTAATTAATCACCGGGAATGCTTCGTCAATATCATCCAAAGAAACCATCAACAATAGCGATCATATTATTAAAAATTTCATTCCAACGGCCACGACGATTTCATATATATATATATTTAGTGTATAATCTAGAATCTATATTTGCTATATAATTCCTATGGTGTCTAAAACTATTTGCGTCATTTCTATATATTTTTGTGCATACATTTCTTTATATAATAATATGCCTCTAATATTTACTTTTCATATTTTCTTTGCAAGTAAATGTTTCTATTTTAAATTTTATTTCATTGAAATTATTTTATATTTTTGAATATTGGATGAATGAATTATTTTAATTAAATATATTTTAACGTATAATCCAGGATCTATTTTTGCTTTATAATTACTGTGGTGTCTGAAACTGTTTGTCATTTCTATATTTGTATATATTTTTGGATGCATTTTTTATAATATGCTTCTAATGGTTTACTTTTCATATTTTCTTTACAAGTAAATTTTTCTTTTTATATTTTGTTTGCTTTAAATTATTTTATTTTTGAATATTCAATGATTGAATTATTTTAATTGAATATATTTTTCACATTAAAATCCAGAATCTATTTTTGCTTTATAATTACTGTGGTGTCTAAAACTGTTTGTCATTCCTATATTTGTATATATTTTTGCATGCATTTTTTTTATATAATTCTTTCTTTTGTTATGATTCATTGATTTTATGAGCATAAAAAAATATGTCCTGTCGCAGGAAAAAGGAACTCCAGCAAAATGTTTATGAATTCACACGATTTTTTATTAATATACCTCTAATGTTATACTTATCAAATTTTCTTTGCAAGTAAAGTTTTTTTTTATTTTATCTGATAGAAATTATTTTACATTGAGTCAGTTTTTTTCTTAGATTTTTCTCCTACTGTTATGAGCCTTTCACGAGTGATATTTGTCCCTTTTCCGGGAAAACATTAGACATCATTCTAGCGTATTAATACATAACTTTCATCAGAAAATATTCCAAGTGAGAACTAAAAAAAATCAATAAAATGTGGAAATATTAGTCTATGACCTGAAAAGAAATAAATGTCGTAAGCTTTATATTCCTCACAAAGCGAGTGCGCGTAGAAAAGCATTCCCTCCTTTCGTGACGTCATATAAAGGCTGTCACAGCCTGATCTCTTCAAGATGGCTTTGGTACCATGCCCCCTTACCACGGGAGGGGGGGGGGTGAAAGATGCAACGCCATTTGGAAATGTTTAATGACACCTCTGGTTAAGATACTACTTCTTAAAAATGTATATAATAACTGATTTTTGAATTAAAATGTCATTTTTCGTACTCTTAAAAAACATGTGAAAAAACTAAATGGTATCCACCAATGTTCCATTTTTGGAACTGCTAAAAATCTTTAAAAAAAAATTTCCTTTTCAAGTTTTTGTTTCTTTTATAGATTTTATGTTTCAATTTGATTTTTATCAAAATTTAGTTTATGATACCTTTCAATCATAGTGCGGCGTGGAAAATGTTAATAATTACAGTTCTCAGTCGTATCTCAATAATTCAAACCTTAAATAATAAGAACATCTCGGTAATTCGAAGTATATGCTCGGACCCTGGAAAAACTCTTGACAATTCGAACTAAGACAATACGTTTTGGTACACTCAATATTTCGAAGAAAAATCTGTGTCTGACCAGAATATAACACGCGATAATTCGAAGTGATCTAGTGAAACTCTCGACAATTCAAATGTTCACTATCATGTAGAGTCCTGTAGCAAACAGGTTGGAGTTTACATGTTTTATGTTGTATTGTCTCTACTGTCTCCCCTGTAAAGTAGCCTCTTTGATGACCATCGGAAAATTGACTCCGATAACTTTGACAGAAGCTAAAGTGTTACTAAACGCACTACGCAACTTTTTCCTTCAAAATCATGTTGGTGAGGATATTTTTCAAGCTTCATTTATTGTAGGAAAATCTATTGACAAAGTTAGACTGAATGCCATAAAAGAAAAACAAAATAATTAATTTTTTTAAGGAAAAAATCTGTTATGTACAGTTTGTATTCTTAAAATATTTTATACATATGTATACAATTGTTGTTTTATTACATAGTTTCAAACTTAAATGTGTCAGGAAAAAAAATTTTTGTGTATGTTGGGAATTTTTTCCTACCTTCTTGATAATTCGAAGCTTTTCATTTCTCCCTTCAACTTCGTATTATTGAGAGTCGACTGTATATGCAATAATTCATGCTAATTTCAACTTAAAAGCCTTTTTTATATGTAATGGTCTTGGCCCTCTAGGTCTTTCGCATAAATAACTGTTAGCTTACCGGCATAACGGGATATAATCGTAACTTTAAGAACGCAAAATTATGTGACTCGCGAATTTTTCAATTATTTCTTATGTAATCATCTCGTACAATAACTGTGCACCAAACACAAGATCCGTCCACGGAATTTATGTGAATTTTTGGAACTTTCGGTTGCCACTCTATGTAAATAACCTATTCATAAAAAATTCACGTTGCTTATTGTAACAGCTAAGTAACACCGGGCCCGTGTTAATCATCTTTTACTTTCTGTGTGTCGTTTTCAATCGAATTAGTGTCGTATCGTATTTGGAAGAACCACAACAAAAAACAACTGAGGCCATTAATAACGAACGAAATTCTTCATTTGAATCAAAACCGACAGTTGTGCTAGACAAATTTGACACATCTACTGACACACACATTTTTAATCCATTTCGAAATAGACACGCACGCTTGTTATCAAGTAGAGATAAATTGTTAGTTAGCAAATTAATTCTTAACTTCAATTTGCATTTTCATATGTTGTATGTACTTGTAAGACTGGATTTTCACAGTACGCTGATTTAATTTTATGATAAAAATTGTGTTTTATAAGTATGTAACACATAGATTATATAATAATATATAACATGTTCCCAAATTTACCATAAAAGGCATGTATTTCATTACACGATTTTTTTTCTTAGCACGGTTTTCTAAGGAACGTATCTACAGTGCAAAAAAAAAAGTGTTGGGTGTATATATATATAATTCACATTCATTTAAAGACAATATGTGTAAAATCTTTGATTTGCAAGCCTCTACTGTACCAAACAATGTCAACCTAAAGGTTTTAAAAAGCAATTATCTTTTAATAGTATTAGGATATATTTGTTGTCAAAGGTGAGATTGTTATCACTAAATTAAAAAACTCCAAAGAGTCTTAATAATTGCGAGAGAAAACCGATATGGTTGATCAATGTGGAAATCCTAACTTCCTCAAAAAGATTAAGACGAGAGAATGGACAATCAACTAACGCTTCCCATTCAATTAATTGTATCCAATTATGAAGCATTGGCTGTGTTGCGAATATGTAGAGTACAAATAGTCATATGTAACTAATTCATAATCATCAATGTAATTAATTCATCACAACTTGTGATTACCATTCATTAGTACCAGAAAGAGAAAAACTTTAAATGTGTTGCACAGTATATCTCACCTCATAACATCAATTCATATTATCTGACACATTAAGAACCCTTTAAGAAAAAATATATGTCTTGCATTCATTCTTTTTTAATTACTTTCATATGTTTTTATAAACATTTAAATCAAAATTTAAAATCTAGATTATTTAAGTAAAAATATTTTATGAAATCGATTAAAAAAGAAAAGTCATTAAAAATAAGACATATGAATAATTTTAATGGATCAAGATTTTTCTATCCAACAGTTTACAATGATTTTGAAAACAAATTTTACTATTCTACATCTTACAAAGAATTTGAAAACAAATTTTACTATTCTACATCTTACAATGAATTTGAAAAGAAAAAAAAACCTTTGAAATATTTTTCAGATTTTCCTAATCTTTTGTTCCGAAATAAACAGCAGACATATCATGGTCAGAATACTGAAGTCTTTTGGCTTTCTTGTATACTTCGTTTGCAGCAGATGCCAGTAACATAGGTTGTGTATATTTATGACTAAGTTCTAATATCATTCTCAAATTACTTTGTTGATACTTAAGTGAATGATCAGTTGTAAAATTATTTGTAGCAATGGCCAGACCCTTTTCGGCAATAAGACGACAAGACATGGGCGATAAATCAAAAATTTTTTTCAAATCATTCTTCGACAGATTCATTCTTTCAGCTAGAGACATTCCTTCAGCCAAGGCAGCAACTGCGGTACTCTTTACCATACTAATTGCCATATTCAATATTTGGGCACTTCCTATTTTTTTGCCAACATAATATGCATCTATTGCTATGGCATTGAAGGATGTAAAACAGGCACTAAAAAGCTCAAGGTTCCCTGCAACAGTAATTAACAGTGAGCCTTGTTCTGCATTAGTTATTGAACCACTGATGGGAGCTTCGAGATAATTTCCCCCATTAGATGTCACAGAAACAGCAATTTCTATTGAAGTGTCAAGATCCATGGCCGACAATACTACAAGTCCTTTGGTTCCAGACCTGCAATTCTCAAACCCCTGCAGAATACCGTTTTTTGCATAAAAAACTGATTTTGTTGCCTCTGGTCCAGCTACGCAAGAAAAGATAATATCACAATTCAAAACAATATCACAAGGTTTCAGGAAATGACGAGCTCCTGCTTCAACAAATTGTGCGCATTTCTCTCGTGTTCTATTCCATACTGAAACATCATGTCCAGACTCTAGCAAATTCTTGACGATCCTTTGACCCATCGTTCCCAGGCCAACAAAACCCAACTTCTTAGAAGTTGGACAGATGTTCTTTAGTTTCATAATAGGGTTGGGTCTTGACATATCCAGAACGGGTACAGGAGAAGGTTCAACATATTTTTGTCCAAACATGGATGGGTCATCCAAGGGCCGGAAAACTCCAATCGGATTATCAGTATTGCTACGAGTGTTGAAAATCGAAGCAGAATTGTCATCTGACTTTCGAGATAACTTTCTTACCGGATATAACTTTTTGTCGCATGCTTCTTCAGTCAAATCCCTTTTCTGAGACGGTTTTTTGGCCTCTCCACATTTAATCTTCTCTTTGGGTGTTCTACCATTTTTTACAGAGCGGAATGTAGATTTTTTGATTAATTTATCATCTTTAATACCTCCAGTCATTGTATTTTTTCCTGGACTCAAAAGAGCTGTAAACTTATTTGACGATTCAATATCCTGGACAGGATATTGCATCTTCTGCGTGAGTGTAGTGCTCATTTTTGAAAAATCCACTGTTTGTTGGGCACATTCGTCCTCTTTCACAGGTTCCTCTGTCTTTTCAACTTTAATCTTCGGCTTCGGTATTGTGCTCCTTTTTTCAAAAACACTTGCAGGAGATTTTTCATGTAATTTTGTGCCACTTTTAGCACGAGGTTTTATAATTGTTTCTAAATTCCAAATGGCTCCATAACTTTCCTCATTCTCACTAGGCTGTTCTGTCTTTTCAACTTTAATTTTTTGCATGAGTCTTGCACTCCTTCTCACAAAAACCACAAGAGGCGTGTCGTCATCATCCTGAACAGGTTCCTCTGTTTTTTCAATTTTAATCTTTTTTAGTGTTGTGCTATAATCTTTAACAGTTTCTGTATTCCAAACTTCTATAAATTGTTTGGATAATTCATCAACCTTATTAGGCTCATCAGTCTTTTCAACTTTAATCTTCATCTTAGTACTTTCTACAACTTCATCAATTGAATTTTTGGTTGATGCATTACTTTCAGAAAGTTCCTTCTTCACAAGTTTCAGATTTGGAGCAATTACACCACCTGCTGCAATGATTTCATCTATTGCTTTTACATATGAAGTAGATTTCTTTCTAGAAACATTACATAACATTTCTACAGAATGGGGAACAATGTTTTCATCCAATACCCATGCGTATTCTTTAGTGCCGAAAAACAGCACGTAATGTTGAGCTTTTCTTGGTGTAGAGGACTTTTTCTTTTGGAGTCCTTTGGTAGAGTGAAAATCTTTTTCCAATACGGTTGGAGGGAGAGCGATTCTCGCAGGCCAAAATGGTAAATTCTTCCTCTTTGCCCAAACTAAGGCAGATACTTCAAATCTTTTTTCGGCCACCATCTCGAAATAATTATAGTTTGTCTTGCTTCTTCTACCTATTATTGAAATAAAAGGAAATATAGTATGTATATTTAAGAGAATATTTAGAATGAAGTAAATAGGCATACTTCCAGCTTATAGGAACGAAGCTACAACAATTACACTTATTTATATTCCCGAGAAAGGAATCCTTTAAAAAGTATCTTGGGAAAAAAGAGAGCAAGTAGTTCCAAAATCCATTTAAAAAAAAATTTTCTTTTTGCATGAAACAGTTAGCTGATGTAGGGAATTATGTTACATTACATATAGCTTAATCAATATCTTATTCGTATAATATTTCTTAAATCCATTCATAAGTACCAAATCAAACTGATACACTTTTCTAGATGAAACGGTGAAAAAATGAATTAGACATAATAAATGCCAAGAAAAAATACTTCTCATCTTCAGGTACCTAGAAGCCTATCTTACAATATTTTATAGCAAAAAAAAAAATCATTTACAAAGTAGACACATGCCAGTTTTTTCAATTATGGATTCAAAAATATCTAATTTGTATCCTCCCCCAAATCAAAGTTTTTATTAAAGGTCCCCTCTGGCGCACAAGTATGCCAAAATAAAAAATATAATTTACCTCTGTAATCACTATCTATCTTGAATTAGACCCAAATTCCTTTGAACCTCAATAAGACTTCCTGAAAAGAAATTTAAATGTTTCAAAATTTTCAAATAGGATAAAAAAAACCTTGATTTTCAATATTAATATAAAAAATACAAACAAAATTTAAAACATAAATGTTCATTAAAAATAAAAATTTCACACAATTTTCCACCTTTAAAAGTAGATTATAATGATTTTTTTGTTGAAGGTTATCTTGTAGTAAATAACATGGCCTAAATACAGGCCTGTTTTTAAACTGTATGGATTTTAGAATAAAGTGAACAGACTCAGAAAATTAATAAAAAAGATAACACTTATTGTCTAATTAGAGTAAGTTATTTCTAACACTAAAAATAATGAAAATTAATTGTACTTCAAAATGACAGTATACTATTAGATAAAAAAAAATGTAGAAATGTTGAAAATTTTGCATTTTCAAAAAAGTTTTTTAATAAAAATATTGAAATTTAATTACAGCTTTAACATTCACTGAGCATTCATTCAATCAATCTACTTTAAATAACTTAAATCTAATTTGAATACATTATAAACATGAAGTACTAATTAAGATTCTGAATGATGAAATAAAAAATTATTAAAATTTATATTAAACGCATGACAATAGAAAATCAACTGAAGATAGCACACACAAAGATATTGCATTTTAAATGAGGACACCTAAGTGGCATTCTACACTTCCATATAATTAATATCTTTGTGGGGACATAAGTCTCTAAAATCTAAGATGAATCAGCTTTGCTGCATGACAGTTTATAAAACTGATACCCTTCAATTATATAAGTGATGTTATTACTCTATTAAACAGGCCAATGCATCCCCCCCCCAAATGATTTCCTTAAAATAAAACATAAGTTACTATTCTTTACTTCAAAAAATTTAACAGATGAAAATAATTTGCTAATTACAAATAAAATCTGAAACAAATAATAACCTAAATACACACACGCACAATATTTATATCTAATGACAAATCATAAAATCTGAAAATCAATGTTAAAAGAGATAATGATTTCATTAATTTATCAGTTAATAAATTTGCATAAGGTTCTTATTGCAAATGGCAACTTACTAGAACTTGTGACGGGTGCTTACGCGTTTCACTAACCTTCTCTTATAAACTTTTAAATTGTATTTATTTTGACCAATCCCCACTGAGAGCTGGAAGTGTGACTTATGTAAATAAAATAGTTTCGTGTTTAGCGAGTTCGAAAGAGATATAAAAGGGAGAAATGAAATGAAGAGAGAAGGATGACTAAGCGGTTTGAGGGAGGATGACTAAGCGGTTTGAGGAAGGATGACTAAGCGGTTTGATAGAGTAGAACTCCGTGTTTGGGATTAAAAAGTAAACTACGTCGTTGTCCAAGAAGGTGTTTTTAACCGTCTAGCTTAATGAAGTGAAATTTGAAGATTATTTAAGGCGGATCAGAAGTTATTGAAGATATCCTAGATTATAGCCAAGTTATAACTTCTACTCGTTCCAGGTTCATTCTGAAGAAGATTTCAGGTCTGTAACTTTTGTGGCTTAAATTTAAATGTGTAGTTTGATTGTACGTGTTATTTCCCCTCGTGATATCAGTTAGTATTCCGTCGTCCATAATTGAATTCTGATAATACTCCATGATAATTTATTGTTCTTAAAGTTGATTATTAATTGTAGAATTGTGTCTTAAAGAAATAATAAATAAGTGATTTATTATTTGACTAGTCTTTAATTATGAATACTACATATCCTAACATAGATAATATGCAAAGGGGTAGTGGGAGACTACGACACTGGCGCCCAAACGAAATACCGGAATTAAGAGCAGGTGCAGGATTTAGAGTTTTGCCGGAGTTATTTTTTTCGGGTAAAGAAAATGTGTTTGAGTTTCTAAATAATATTGATGATAATATAGCTTACTATGAAATACCGGCGAATCTATCGTGTGCATATTTAAAAGGTCATTTAGTTGGGAGAGCGTTAGACTGGTTCCAAGTGATTGGGTTCGAGTGTGTAAATGAAGAAGCGACTGCATTTGCAACACTTAAAAAGAAATTGTCAGATAGTTTTCCGGTAATACGGAATAAATCAGAACTAGAAGCTCAGTTTTTTTCGTCAAAACAAAGGAGAGGTCAAGCCCCGTCAGACTTTATTTTTCAAATGTTAAAATTACATAAAACCTTGGAATTAAATTATGATGAGATAAAGTTGATTGATCACATAGTAATGCGACTAGAACCCCAAATAATGGATTATTTAGAAGTTCGAAACCCCACAACGAAAACTCAATTGATAGAGTTGGTAGACCGGTATGAGGAACGTCATAACTGCAGAGAAAATCAGGGTTCGAGTAATAATTTTGCTAGACGAAGTTGGGATGTGAGTAGGAATCCTGAGGAAAGAAGGAATAATAGAAACTGGAGAGATACTGGGGTCGGAAATAGTCAAAATGATCAAAGAGGACTAGGCAGGGGTGCGAATAATTTTCCTCGTCGTAATTATCAAAATCAAGGATTCGAGGGTGGAAATCGATACAATCAGCCAAATCAGAGAACAGACCGGTATCAGAACCGTAGGATGGTGGTTAGGAAGGGTCCTAATGACGATTCAGCAAAACAGAATTGGAGGCGTGTTGATTACAACAGCGAAAGGCAAAGAAATGCCAATTTAAACTTTCAAAGAGATCGTAATGAGGCAAATCCTCCTAATAGAATTAGACTTAATTCATTGAGATTATCACCAGTTGAACTTCCGTATGTGCCGATTTTGTTGAATGATACTTTTTTAAAAGCGCTCTGGGATACAGGTGCGGAAAAGTCATTTATTTCAGAAAAAACGTACCGGTCGTATTTTTCTTTCTGTCCTTTAAAAAAATCGTTAGCTGAAGTAGTTACAGCTCAAGGGTCACAGTGCAGAAATTTAGGCACAGTTGAGTTGAAAATTAAAATAAGAGAATTTTCGCAGTTATGGAAATTTCATGTGATTGCTGAGATGCAATATCCATGCATCCTGGGTGTTGATTTCATGTCATACGCGAAAATTAGTTTTGATTTCCTGTCTAAATCGTTAATCATTCCGGATTCGAAAACGGAAAAAGTGGCAATTTTGGACGAACCGGTTCAAATAGATTTATCTAACACTAAGTTAAATTCAAAACAAAAGCAAGAATTGCAGATTTTGTTTAAAGAATTTCATGGGCTGTTTTCGCTTAAGCCTGGTCTAACACATGTATTTTGTCATGAAATTGACACGGGGGATAGTCCTCCTGTTTTTTCGAGACCTTATCGCTATGACAGGGTCAAACAGGGTATAATCGACTACCATGTTCAGAAGATGTTGGGTGATGGAACAATAGTTCCAACAACATCGCCCTACGCGTCTCCAGTTGTTTTATGTCGGAAGAAAAACGGGTTGCCGTTAGATGACCCAGAAGCTTATAGGTTTGCAATAGATTATAGGAAGTTAAATGCGGTCACGAGATATCCGCGATATCCGCTACCAATAATTGATGATTTGATCACTAATATTCCGCACACCGAAATTATGACATCACTTGATTTACGCAGCGGATACTTTCAGATGGCAGTAGACCCCAAAGATGTGCATAAGACGGCGTTTGTTACAAAAAATGGTACTTTTGCATTTACTCGCATGCCATTTGGCCTTTCGGGGCAGCTCCAAATTTTCAAAGGGCCATTGAGATGATCCTCAGGCCAGTCCTCGGCCGTTTTGCTCACTGTTATATGGATGACGTGATAATCGCGTCTCCATCTTTTGAAAGCCATGTAGAACATTTACGGGAAGTATTCAGATTATTGCAGGAGGCTGGTTTGACATTGAATCGCGAGAAATGTCATTTCGCGAGGGAACAATTACGTTATTTGGGTTTAGTTATTAATAAAGAAGGAGTTAAAACAGATGAGGAAAAGTTAAAAGCAATTATTGAAATGAAACCTCCGAAAACGGCAAAACAAATAGCAAAATTTTTAGGAATGACGGGTTGGTATCAAAAGTTTATTAAAAACTACGCAGACATGTGTGAACCCTTATATAATTTAAAACGAAAGAACTCTAAGTTCCATTGGTCGGAATCAGCGCAAGAAGCCTTTGATCGTATTAAGAAAGCACTGACAGAAGCTCCAGTGTTACAATTACCAGATTTTCCCAGCCGTTTGAACTCTATACGGATGCGAGCTCAGTGGGGGTAGGAGCAGTATTGACACAGAATAATAGGCCTATAGCGTTTGCATCGAGAACTTTAAACCGAGCAGAAAGGAATTATACTGTGACGGAACGTGAATGTTTAGCTGTCATATGGGCATTAAATAAATATCGCACGTATTTCGGATCCTTGCCGGTTAAAGTGATAACAGACCATGCTGCACTTACCAAATTAACAAAGGGAAAGAATTTGTCATCTAGAATGATAAGGTGGACGCTTAAGTTGGCGAATTTTAATGTAGAATGGGAACATCGCCCAGGTACGCAAAATTTAGTGGCTGATATGTTGTCCAGAAACCCGTTAGAAAGTAATGAGGAACCAAAAGTGTCTTGTGCGGTGATTAGATCGTTAGTATTATCTTCTAGAGAACAGTTAAGAGAGGAACAGAGAAATGACCCGGAGCTTGGGCATATTATGAAGTTTTTGGAAAATCCGGACGATAGTTCTGTTAATGAATCGATCTGCAGAAATTGGTCCAATGACTTTAAAATCGTTGACGGTTTGCTATATTATGCAAAGTATACAACCACACTAGGTGAGTTAAGGGTATTTATACCTAAAACTTTACGTAAAGATGTTATGCGAGAATTTCATGACTCGCCTATGGCAGGTCATCTAGGCAAAAAGAAAACCTACTTAAAATTAAAGGACGCGTGTTATTTTCCGTACATGAGGAAATACATTTATAAATATGTAGCAACCTGCGACCAATGCCAAAAGTCAATTATAAAAACGGATTACCAGCTGGTCAATTAATTCCCATAATAACGAATTTTCCGAATGAAATCGTGTCTTTAGATTTGTTAGGCCCATACCCTGCAACTAGTCCAGAACGCTATAGATTTATTTTAGTAATTACCGATAATTTTTCTAAATGGGTTGAAATAGTTCCCTTAAGGAAAGCTTCGGCTAAAGCAATTGCCAATGCATTTTTTGAGAATTATATTGCGCGTTATGGAGCTCCTGTAAAGTTAATTACAGACAATGGTCCCCAAATGATATCCGAAGTTTTCGAGCAAGTGTGTCGCAGATTGCACATAAAACACGTTAAAACTGTGGTATATCGTCCACAAGCTAATCAAACGGAACGAGTCAATCGCACTCTTTTAAAAATGATTTCGAGTTTTGTCGCGAATAATCACACTAACTGGGATCAATTTCTGCAAGAGTTCGGTTATGCAATTAGGACAGCAGTACATGAGACAACGGGTAAAACACCGGCGGAATTATTTTTAGGTCGAAATTTAATCACTCCTTTCAGAAATTAGTTATGGTAACTGATGGATCAGATTTAGTTTGTGGGAACATAGAAAGGTTGTTTGAGGAAGCTAGAGTTCATACAAAGCGCCAGCAAGAGAAGTGGGCGAAATATTATAATAAAAAGAGGCGTGAAAATAATGTGAAAGTTGGTGATCTAGTATTAGTTCAAACTCGCCCGTTAAGTTCAAAATGTAAAAAAATAGTAGGTAAATTTATGCCAAAGTTTGAAGGCCCATATAAAGTTCTGAGTGTAAAAAATAATAATAATTTAGTAATATTAAAATTTGGTAAAAGAATAACGGTTAATGTGGATCAGGTGAGAATTTACTATCAAAGAGAAGACAGTGTTGCCGAGTCGGAAAGTAACACTAGTAGTAATCATGGTGCAGTGACATCAATCAGGTCAGATGATGCGCAGTCGTCATTGGTGCAATCGGAGAATGATAGGGGTGGTCGTAAAGGATCGAAATCAGGAAATGTAAATGGTAGTAGAGATATAGTTGCGAATAGACGCGATGGAGTAGAGGTGAGAAAAAAACGTGGA
>BMAO01039635.1:0-15989 GCA_019973975.1 Trichonephila clavata
TTCTTTTTACCTATTTACACTTTATAATATTTATTTTCTATGAAATAATAAATTATATATAATTTATTTAATATAAATATATATTTTATAACATATTTATTTTAAAAAACTAAATTTAGTTAATTATTTTTTAACAATTAGAGGTATTTTTATTTAATGTAAAACAGCTTATTCTGACGGTTTATGTTGCTATTTGATCTGGTGAACGTGTTAAGATTTGTCAATAATAATATTCATGGAATTGGAAAATGGCATTCTCTATGAAATGAAGCATTCGTTAATTTAAAAGTGTCATCTTTATGAAAAATTTGAAAAAGGAATATTCGAATACTTAAATTTTTTTACGAGAATATTTATACCAAGAAATGCAAGAATGAATTATGTATCTTTAATACTAATTTAAAAGTAAAAAAAGTAAGGTCTCTCTCTACATATATTGTGTATACAATTTGGAGGAAGATTCTGCATTTTGCCTACATTATTTTCTGAAGAATGAAATTCTAAAGAATTTAAAATGCTTAATTTAAGTATTGGTTTAATTAAGTAAATTCATTTTATCGAAAACATTCTTTTTATTATTTGATTTATAATTGTTATATTAAAAACAATACAAATTTCTAACCATTTGTTAAGTGGAATAATTATATAAAATAAAATTATTGGTAAGTTTAATGAAATTCATATGAAATTTAAAGATGTTTAATACAATTTAGTATGTTCAAATCAATCAATTTATTTCCCATTCAAAAAAATCTTTTTTTAATAAAGTTTATTTCTTTAATGCTTTAAATCAGTCGTTCTATTTTCTACTTTCTTTTATTCATTAAAAGACTGCAGTTCGTGACAGATTTCCGCGGTACAGACCTATTTATAAGAATCTACATTCTAAGGGAAAATTCTACATAGTATTTAGTTTTCACGTCTATTTTTACTTCGTATAAGGTATTTTTACAGCTTTTATCTTTTTTAATAGGTCGCAGTCTAAAAGATTAGTCATGGGTTCGAATCCTGATTTTACCAAGAATCCACTTTGTGAAATTCCGCAAGTGCGACTTAAAAAAATATGAGAAACGGGATTTCAAATTTCTCGAATGATGTTGTGTGTGGTAGTTAATAAAATACAAATTAAACGCCCCAGTTGAGGTGTGATTGCATATAAATTTGAAGTCTGCAGCCAAAAGAACCCATGTTCTTAAATTTCAATGTTAAATTAATTTATAAAATTAGTTGTCCATTTTTGTTGTTTTTTAATTAATAACACTATTTAAAAACAATTTTTTTAAATTTAATTTTTAGGTTTAAGAAATGTTGAATAATTTTTAGCGATACAATGAATATGGAGCAATTTTCTTCCAAAAGTCATTCAATAGCTAATCCATCTAACATGTATATTTTTCATCTTTCTAGCGCAACGCTTCTATTAAATTCAATTACTAAAAAGCTTTAACTTTATTTAAGCACATTTGCTATTACAAATGTTTTAATATCAGAGCATATTTTAATATTAAACTTTGTTAAACTATATAAAAATAATGCAAACATTTTATATTCCTAATTTTTGAATACTTTGATTGATTTTATAACATTATAAATTTTTTGAAAAATATGTAAGTGATTAGGTAAATAGCTTTTATGTGTGTTTTTTATTTGGCTAAATTGTGCAAATTATATGCACTGATCCTTACTTGAACTTTATTTTAGATTAGTGTTTTCAAGAATTGACTTTTTTTTTTTACCTTTCAAAATTATTTTATTTTCTCATAGGGATTAGAAATTTATATGAGCACATTTGAATATTTTTTTTTTTTTTGCTGCTCATAAAATTTAAAATGTTGTGACTTTGTCTAAGTAACACATAGTCTATAAAAAAAGGAATACAAACTTCGTAAATTTTTTAATTGGTATGAAAATTATAGCATTTCGTTTCAATTGTAATAAATATAGATTTCATTTGTTGTAAACAGAGGACCTTTTTTTAACAAGTGAAACAAATTTAGTTGATCAGTTTAAATACTAGCCGTTATACCCCGCGCGGCTAGTATTTTTTATATAATTAATCACTGAACAAAAAACTCATAATATTTCATATTTCGTACTCGTTGAAGACATTTAATTAAAACTGTAGATCGCTTACAATAAAATGACTAGTAAAAAAAGAAAGATTTCTAAACTGATGATTCTCAGACAAGAAGTGAGCTATAGTAGCGAAGCAGCAAAAATAAAGAAAAAGAAATTCTCCGTATAACTTGAAGGATAGTTTTCAAGTATTTGAAACACTCCCCAATTCTTGACAAAAGGAATTCCCTTTTCTTGACACTCCCCTTTTTTTGAATCTTTTGGACCATGCCTCAAAAATAGTACTATAGATTTGTTGACCTAAAAACGGTGTCTTTCTAAACATGAAAGATCAGAAGAATTTTTGCTTTAGTTTTGAACAAAAATAAAAGGGATGCTCATATTGGCAAATGTTTATAATTACAACATTTTTGTTCGTTCTCAATTATTATGAATGGAAAATTAAAAGCTCACTCACACACACATTTACATTGAAAAGAATTTTTACATCTTATGTTATGTTATTATGTTATGTTATGTTATGTTATTATGTTTTGTTATGTTATTATATTATGTTTAGGGGAAAAAATCATTCAGTTATTTTGCACACATGTTTTTTAAAGTGTTTTACTAAATGAAACAAGAGCTTTAATAAATTTTTCTTAACTGAATACAATAAAAAAAAAAGATCATGTAGGATTTTAAGGAATAAAGAAATTTCAAAAAGGCATTTGCAAACCTCTAAAATTCTTTGTTCTAAATTGCATTAGTTTGTTTTATAAATAAATGCTAAAATGTTGCTGTTTTAATTCAAAATAAATATATTTTAATCGATGATTGATCGATTTTCTGTTAAATCAAGTAATACATATAAGATATAAATTTTATCCCTCTTTCAGAGGAATCCTGCCTAAGTGTCATGATGTTTCAGTTGTTACAAAATCTAAATTAATTATATGTGAATAATTCAGGATTTATTTTCCACACATATTATTATCTGGAACAGAAATGAATTTTCTTGAACTATTCACTAACTTACGCAATATTATCAACAATTTTTTTGTAAATCTTTATTTTTTTCCAAAAACTATTAATAAAAAAAATAGAGAAAAGCAATGAGAAATGTGAAATAAAATACCATACTACAAGTATATATTCACTTCCAAAAATTATATCTTTTAACTATTATATCGAAAAACACTTTGTACGTATTAATCTTTGTGTATAATTAATTAGCTCTGAATAAATATAATGGAGGTAAATTCAAAGCATTTGTTTTGTAAAAAACAACAACTTTAACTAAAGTATTTGTTTATTTCTAAAAATATGAGAGATTATCTCCTTTAATATATATATATATATATAATTAAGATAATGATAAAGAGAGAGAGAGAGAGAGAGATAAAAAAAATTCATTTAGAATAGTAAGAGATATAAAATTTCTAGATTAGATCTAGTCTTAATATATATTGTCTAGAAATTCTTATATTGATTATACTAAAATGTGAATTTTTTCATAGTCATAAATTATTATTTTCTTCAGCAGTGGAAAAAATAAAGACTATTTGTAATTTGATATTTATGTCATGTATTTGTAAAAATAATGTAATTTGCCTTCGTCTTCAAATGATAATAATTCCTTACTTTGAAAAAGGTTTATTGGTGAAGGACCTCGTAATTTTGAATCTCGGTCAAGTGACGAGGACGACATATGAGCTTCGACATGCTCGCGCCCCCTTGTAGGATTATCCCGCCCCCCTAGAGGCGCGCGCCCCACAGTTCAAAAAATGCTGAATTAATTGATTTTTTTAACTGATATTTGTTTTAAGTTCTGAAATTAAGAAAATGATATGAATCATATTTTTATTGGGTATGGTCTTTAAACAAATCAAAAGTAATGCTATGACATCTGATTGGCTATGACATCTGAAAAAATCTAAGTCTTGTTGATTAAAACCTATTCTTGTTTTGCAAGGAGAAAAGTGTTTTCCAGAACACATTCTTTTTTTCAACATTCATTTTAAAACTTTGCAGTTGCATAATATATTCTATCTTCTGAAATAATATGATATTTTTAAAATCAATTTTCCGAGTTTTTGAGATTTACATGTTTTTAAATGTTTATTAACTTTTATTAGAAAACAATGGATTAAGGAGCACATAAATTTTGTTATTTCATCATTGTCTCAATTGAAATTCTATTTTAATTTTTACATGGATATTTAAACCGTCAATTATAACTTTTGTTAAAATTGTAGTTTAATATGGTTCAAATATTGAAATATAAATTGTACAAAATGGAAATCACGCATTTTCAATGAAAATAATTTTTACATCTTATATCCTGTTTAGAAAAAAAATCATTTAATTATTTTACACAGATGTATGTAAAAAAAAATATTAAAGGAATAAAATCATGCAGGATTTTAAAAAGACATTAGTTAATTCTAGAGTTTTTTTTATTTTGAATTCAGTTAATTATAGTTTTATAGAAAATATATATATATATATATATATATACTTAATTTTGAAATCTTAATTTAAGATAAATAAATATGTGTTGTTGTTGCTTATAACCCCTAATGAACTCTTGATTAATGAATTTCCTATTCATTCAAAGTGGTGCAAATAAGATATCAATTTACAGTCACCCCTTTCCAGGAATCCTAGGAACCGTGATGTTTTGGTTGTATAAAATTCTAGCTTTATTATGCGTGGATAATTCGAGATTTATTTTCAGCACATTTATCATTTGGAGTGAGTAAATATAAGTGTCACACTATTCAGCTACCGTGGGCTTTTGGAGACTGACCTCGTAATTTTGAACCACGGTCAAGTGACGAGGACAACACCTGAGCTGGCACCTCCTCTCCTAACTTCTACACCCCACAAACGGGAGAATGTTTGAGCATCGATAGATTTTTTTGTGCATTGCCCTACCCCCTACATTGCGGGTCTTCAGTGGTATTGGGCTCGAACTCATGATACGCTGGCCACGAGTCCGTTGCCTTGGTCACTAGGTTACGGCGCCCACTTTTATTATCTGGAGCAGAAATGAATTTTCTTATACTATTCAGAAACTCATACAATATCAACAGCTTTTTGCAAATCGCTATTTTTTCGAAAATCTGCAATTAAATAAAGAGAAATATAATGAAAATTATGAAATGTGTAAGATACTGTACTGTATATAAGTATATATTCCCTTCCAAATTGTAATAAAATCCATGTAACTATTTTATCTAAAAAAAGACCCAATATAAAATAATCTATGTTTTTAAAAAATAAATCATCTCTGAATATATATAAAGGAAGAAAATTTTTTTAGAAAATATTCGATTATTTCGAAAAATGTGAGTGATTATCTCCTTTAAAAATTAAGGTAATGATGAGATAAAACAAATAATAGATATTTAGGATAGTAAGCTATTTGAGATTTCTGGATTAGTTTCTGTCTCAATGTTGACTAGACAATCTGCATTGATCGTACTAAAATGTGTGTTTTTTCCTTATTATAAATAATTATTTTCCTTTGTTCTGGCAAAAAAAATTAAAACTATGTTTCATTTGATACTTATGTCTCATATTTATAAAAATAATGTAATTTTGCTTCGAATTTAAATAATAACTCTTTGCTTTGAAAAGAAAAAACTTGAAATTTAACTTAGTTGACATGTACATAAAGTTTTTTTTTAAATCTGATTTTGAGATAAAAAAGTTTAAAATGTGAGTTCGAGAAATCGTTTAACCTACCCTTTAAATTACACCGGTAATATTTTCAGAAAACAGCAACACTGAAATGAAAACCCGAATGTCAGGAATACAATGTATTACTACGCGGAGATTTCTCTGAGGAGAATCTGTGGTAAACCCGACCATGGGTTCCTTACGGAATATGGCAACCCCTTAGAATAGTTTTGAGAATCTGGCCTGGCGGACGCAGAGCGATGTAAACACACGAAACCGATGTGTGGCGAGCACCGCAATAAATTAATATAGTATGAGAAATGTTGCCTCTTTTCACCATAGTGGTGACCCGGTATATTCAAGCAAAACCTTTACTTTGTGAATAGTAGTTCACAAAATCGATGGTGATAAAAAAAAAAAAAACATCGTTATTCAACTAAATTTAGTATAAGGACTCAATTCCTTTGTCTATGGATCCGAGCATCCTTGGTTTCGATTTCGGGTGTGGCTCTCATCTTCAACTGCAAATGTATCACAGATAAGTGGATTTTTTTTCTCTGTTTCATTTTTCTGTGCTTTTAATTTAACTTGAATTGTTTTATCAATTTAATATTTTATTTTATTTTTTTTCATATTTAATGCTAAAATTACTTGATTGCATGTAATAATTTCGGATGAAATAAAATTCTTGTGATACAAGTTTTAAAAAAAAATATCATGTGTACTATCGATGAAAATGCCAAATTCTAATTAAATATATTACGGGTTATTATAGCGTTTTTATTATTGAATGCATGTCTATTTTATTGTTTATTTAGTAATTTTGTTCTAAAACCTTGCACAATGTCGGAAGTAAATGCTGTAAAAATACCAGTATATAATAGATCCGATCCCACCTTGTGGTTTGTTATGTGCGAGAGTACATTCGCGTTAGCAACCCCAAAACCAATAACTGAGTCTTTAACTAAGTACAATTACATAGTAGCTCATCTCCCTCCTGACACCGCGTCTTTAGTTCGCGATG
The DNA here is from genome assembly GCA_019973975.1 of Trichonephila clavata. NCBI lineage: Eukaryota > Metazoa > Arthropoda > Arachnida > Araneae > Nephilidae > Trichonephila > Trichonephila clavata. The sequence continues at coordinate 6,767 of BMAO01039635.1, forward strand.
TCCTCATGCACCCAGATGCCACTGATCCCTACGCAAATAAAAAACAAACTCATAAATCGTTCAGGGGAATCGTCCCAGCAGGAGATTCGGAAACTTCTTTCGGGGGAAGAATTAGGCTCTCGAAAATCTTCCGAACTACTGCGTAACATGAAACGGCGCGCAGAATCTTTGAATGTTGATGATAAACTGATGACGGAGTTATTTCTGCAACGTTTGCCGTCTTCGGTTCAAACAATTTTAGCTGCTGTTTCTGACCTTACGTTAGACAAAGCCGCCGACATTGCGGACAGAATTTTCGAAGTCTCGCCATCTCCTATTGAAACTTTTTCTGTTTCAAAAGAGAAATCATTAGAATCTAAACTGTTTCGTGAAATTGAAAAATTAAATCAAAGAATTGATCGTCTTTCAATCTCTCGTGGTCGCTCTCCATACCGTCGGAACAAAAATTCCCGTGAAAGAAGCATTTCGAATAAGCGTGATTTTTCGATTTGCTGGTTTCACAGGCGTTTCGGAAAAAAAATGTAGAGATGAAAAATGCATTAAACCATGCACATGGCAGGGAAACGAAGCCAGCAAAGAATAATGGCGACTTATTCTTTGCCCAAGGAATCACGTCGCCTGTTCATTCGAGACCGGACAACAAATATCTCCTTTCTGGTCGACACCGGTTCTGACGTGTCTTTAATTCCTGCTAATGCCTATCAAAAAAGAAATGTTTCACAACAAACCCTTTTTGCCGCGAATTCATCCTCAATTAATGTATATGGGCAGAAAACATTAACCTTAAATTTTAATTTACGAAGAGATTTTATGTGGACTTTTCTAATTGCAGATGTAAGTACACCAATTCTTGGTGCAGATTTCCTCCATTATTTTGAATTGGTGCCATATAAAACAAAATATCTTAATTTACAAATAATTAAGGATGTTGGCACATATTTTATTTTACATAAAGCATATTTTACATAAAGTATAATAAAATAAGCATCAATTTATTATACCATGTCCTCAAGAAGAAAAGAACAAATTCAATAATAACACAACAGTAAAGTTTCACTATAATATAAATATCGTACCTTTCTTTATGGTATATAAAGGAGTAATCCTGAATGGTACAGTTATCCTGAACTTCCTGAAAAAACAGTAAAGTTATCCTGAAAAAACACACTTCGGAACAGATATTTACTTTGTCACCATACAAGATGGAAGCGTGAGTAATCGTGGGTCCCACCAAAACAAAAAATATCATTCCCTCCATTAGTCACATGACTAGAGCTAGCTCTCTGACTGGCAAAGCCTTCTTATTTAGAAAGCCTTGGTTTCGTCCAGCGTAGACTCTCCCCATAGACGAGGGGGGGAGGGCGCAGCTGGGTGGGTGTAGTTTCACGGTCATGGCTGGTAAGAGGTTTCGGTTTCGTTTTCAACCGAAGCTATTACGTAGGTTTGTTGTTTGGCGTGGGAGTCTATGGGTGCCGGTTCCATTGAAGTAGGCTTGTTGACTGAGCTGTCGTTGTGACGACTTGGGATTTGGTCGTGGAAACGTTGTGAGAGTTCTCTGATTCTAGAACGAACCAATTTTATTTTCAATTCTTTATGGAGAACAATTCTAGGAATATATGTGGGGGGTCGAGGATAAGTCGGAGTGCCCTGTTCTGTAGTATTTGAATTTTGTTGAGGTGCTGGTTTGCCGTTGTACCCCAGATTTGGCATGCGTATGTTATGATTGAGAGTAGGTACTGGAGGTAGATGAGCCTTTTCTTCCTGAGAGAGAGATTAAGTTTAGATTTTCTTGTGAGCAGATGGTGGAGGGCTCCGAGTTTTTCTTTGAATTTACAGCTTATTTTGTTGAGATGTTTTTGGTCGAGGGTGACTCCTGGGTAGCTGATATTGTCATGTTTTTCGGTTTTGTGTAGACCCCCTACTTGCCTAATATTACATTTTTGCAAATGTATCAACTTAAATGTTTTTTGACAGCTGGTATAGAAATACTTACTTTAAAAGTTTTATGTTTCTAATTGTCGTTAAATAGAGTGTTTAAAACTTAAGAAACACATGCGAATTAAATTAAAACTTAATTAATATGTATGAAATAATTGTTACATAAAATAACTGAACAACAAACAAATGTTTTAAATGGGTAGAATGAATCTGTTGTGATTCAATAAAAAAAATTTAAACATTTGACTTAAATTTTTCAGGTTTCACCCTAAATCTTCTCGGTTAGTAGTATCCAGTCTTTATTTTTATTTTGGGGATTGGTAAGCACGCTGAAACTCCTCCTCTCTGGGAAAAGCAATTAAAAACTTTCTTGAGATGTTCCATAATTCGGGATAAATAACAGGTTTATATTTTTAAAGCAAAAAATGCTAACATTCATCTCTAAACTTTTTTAAGATCGTCGTTAGGACTATTAAAATCAGTTCTCTTTGAAATCAAACCTTTTTTTTTAATGTGACAACATGAATTCATTACCTACTGGGATATTACAAAATATATAGCCAAAGCATTCTCAAACCTAATTTCAAAACCTGAACAAAGAGTATTTAAATTTGTGAACATTGGTTAAAACGTCATTTTTCTGGAAGATTGTCTGTGAGAAATTGAGAATCTATTAAAATTCGCGACGTCCAGTTTTATATTCCTTTAGCTTAATTCTGGCAAGAAACACTGAAATGATGGTCCTTTTTTAATAAAATTTATGCTGTCGCCTTGTAACTACAAATTAACCCCAATAACTTTAGTAAATTAATCTGTCAAACACACAGGTAAAACAGGTTTACTCTTGATTAAATTTTCTTTTAAAATTAAAGTCACGATTTGGTTTAGGCTATCGTAGACTCCCATTTACACCTCATAGACTCCCAAATTATTTTTTCGCTGACGTGGACCCCTTGGAGGTCGTCATAGACCCCTAGGAGTCCATATAGACCACTCTGGGAGTCACTGCTTTAAATGAAAGAATGTACCATAAGGCTCGTTCGCAAAAACTCATATGAGGAGAGAAAACTGGGAGAACGATTTCTCATGTAATTTTTTTACCGTTTCATAAAAAAAACATATTTTTAAAATTTTTTTAAGAAACATAGTGCAAATGAAATTAATTATTAAAGAAATTAGGTCTTACAAATACGTAATGTAATGCAAAAATGAACGCCTTTCTTCCGAGTTAAAAAGCTACGTTCTTATCGTTTCGAAAGAATGTTTAATTATTAATCATTCTGTTATTTATCTTGAATAAAAAAAATTTCGGTTAATTCCTTTTTACACAAACAGTTTCTTCTAGTCCTTCACTACGTAACAAACTGGTTCGGGAAAAGAATCAACTGTAATTGAATAGTTATACGCCTCCACAAAGAATCGAGCTTCTTCCTATAAATTAGCCAACTCATTTTCGCGTCGCCTTGGTAACCAAATGGCTGTCAACAAAACGAAATGCATTCGTTAAAAGTACTTCAGTAACTATTTTATGCAACGGAAAGGAATTTATACGGTCGTTTTCCTGTGGTTTGTTTATAGCATTAATTTATTAATTTGCAGTTTGACTGTTATGAATGATGGAACCCGTAAGGTATGGAGGCATTATAAGCTGTCAGTATTAAAAAAATGGATGAATTAACTCAAATTTGAAAGGATTACGAAATTCATTCTGGAAGTACGCTTTTCCGTTTCTCTAAAAATCGTTTGGCGCAAGGAAATGTAAAAGTTTTGAATAAATATAATATATTTCTTCTAGTATAAGTATTTTAATTGAACGGATCATTGTGTAAATTCAAAAAACTATGAAGTTGAATATTCTCCGTGTAAGTTATTCTTTCAAATTTAATAAAAAAGTATTATAATTATTGCTCAAACAGCATCTATATATACTTTCTCTTACGAGTTAAATTTAGAAAATAGTGAATAATAAGTACATTTCGCGTCATCAATGTTGCGGTTTCAATATTTTAAAACGTAAACACACATATATCTATACCATGAATAAAATAATTTAGCCGTCTTTCTGTATTAGGTCTAAAACTAAATATTTTGAACTGTGTTTTCAACAACGAAATTAAAAAGCAAATTTTTATTTCACGTTTCAAAATTTTTTACTTTACCCCGCTTGTAGAAATTCCCATTTTTTAATAAAAATCAATCCCTTCTCCAAACATATTCCATTAAAACTGTATTCGTTTTTAATCAAAGAACTTGATGAAAAACTCGAAACATTATCGAGCAATGAAAGCTCAGTTTTTCAGATAAATTCGTATAATTTGCTTTTTTCGTCTAATTTCCGCAATATCCCCACATTTAGAAAAATTTTATAGCTAAACAATTTCTCCCTGATTGTGGAAAGTGAAAATGCTATGAAGAAACTACAGTACAGTTGATGAAACATGTTCTATAACACTGAACGATCTCAAGATAAGATGTATCAAACCATTCAAAAATATCCTGTACTTCTAAATTAAAATCTTTCCTAAAACCGGTAAGACGTTAAAAAAAAAAAAAACGGTGCGTGGAACGCCACGCGATAGAAGTTAAACTTCTTGGTACATTCGCTTCTCCAGGAGCAATACGAAGATATTTCTCTTCATTCCATAACAACGTCTGTTGCTGGGCTGAAAGACTCTCTTCAATAATTATATTTTCACTGATTTCATCTTGAAGAACTTGAGACGCACTCTGTTTGAAATTGAAAAAGCTATCATCGATTGTAACATCATACATTCTGTACAATGGAGTAGCTACTAAATATTGCAAACATGTTTTGATGTTTCTTTTAGTAACCAAACCCATCAGATAACTAGTTCTGTGAATTTTCCTCCGTTTGATGTGAACATTGACATAGTAATCATCATCAACATTCCGTGGCAGTCGATTGACCATTGTATTGAGGGATACTGGAACCCATTAATTATTTGCCCTAATATTCCAAACTAGCCGTGTACATATATCCATCGCCTAATTTGCATGAAAGGTATTCGTGGAGAAATGAGTATTTCTGATACCATATCCAAAGTAGGAAGATGCGGTGGAATTTCTGGGTATACAAAACCATTATATTTTGATAAATTTGGTATACTTTTCCTATTTAAACTTTGTCGGCAACTGTAGCACGCTTTAACGTCTTCTAAATTAATTCCTGGTAAAATATTTTGCAAAATATTTTTATGCTCAGCAACAGGCCGTTCTCAAATCATCTCTAAACCATAATCTATCACAAATCGAACACCCGTGACCGAAAGGATTATCAACGAATCGCTTTTGGAAATCTTTGTGAGCATTTGCATAGGAAATCATAGTCTTTGTAACGTAAGATAGAATTTATTATCGATTCACATGCATCAGTTCATACACGTACTAGACTTGTTGAGGGCTCTGTACTTGTTGACTGCACAGGGAGGTTCACAAAGTCCGTATTAATCAGTGCTGGCATTAGATGAGTCTCAATAGCATTTCCATCATCAGTCATTAAACTCGGCATTAAAAGAATATTTTGCAACGTTTATTCCGTGCTCGATATTCTCTCATGTACTCTGATCTAGATTTGGCAGTAGCGCTTGATGAATTTGCACTATTTTTCTGTTTTTTTTATCACTTTTTCGACTGGACTTTCTGCTAGTTTTTCTTTTCTTTTTATTTCACGAAACTCTTTTCCTCTTTGTGCAATTGATTTAGGCATTCTGATTAGAATCAATAATAATTCAACGCAATAATTCGATAAGTATTTCTCTTGGATCTCGATAAATTTCTAATGGGGGTTTCATTGTATCTTTTTCTTTTCAAGTTGTTCATTTCTTGTTCTAAGGAGGCGTGATTGGTTTGTCGCTGGCCTTCTGCACTCATCAAGCGTGGGGTCCCTACCAGCGCTGTGAGCCAGGTCCGACACCCGCTTAATCCACCACTGCCCCCCCCCCCTCCCATCGAGCAAAACGAATCGAAAACCCAACCATGTGAAGAACGAATGTAGAAAAGTTGCAGTTTCTTCGTTTCTACCGAAACGAATTCCCTCCACCCACCAACTCCTGACCACTGATGCTAATTTTAGCAATGGTGAACCCCTCTCTTTTTTCACTCTGTTTACTCCCTCTCATAGGTTCACTAGCTAACTGAAGAAGCCTAGATGCCTCTAGGCTGGTTCTGAGGAAAAAAATATATTCCAGACCCCGCTTTCTTTTCCACCCATTTCCTATTTTTTCACCATTGCGATGATTTGGGGAGATGGCGGGGGAAATCACTACTTCCGTTCGTTTTCTCCCTGTTACGCAAAACTGGGCAAATTTTCCATTCACTCGTGAGCATAGAAGTTAACTTCAAAAAGGATAAGGAAACATGAATTAAAAGAAAGAAATTATATTTAAAAAAAAGAAAACCACGCGTCCCGAATTTACTTTGGTTGGAACATCGGATCGAGGCGGTATGCCAAACTTGGTAACCAGTGGGATACGACAGCTGCCGGATGTCTCGCCCGATGCAAGTGTTTGTCCCGAAGAAGACGGCTGCCGCGTGTCTTCCCACACTTTCGAGACCAACCTTGCTTCGCTCTGCCTCGTCCGCGACTCCGCTCTGTCAATGCCTTTTTCGTAGCTCCTACTCGCCGTGGTGTGAGGTTTCGCCCAACTACAGTGGCGGGGTGCTCTTCCTGTTTCGCACCTCTGAAGCGACCATCCTGGTATCAAGTGCCGGAACCTGCGGCTCCTCTCGTAATGGTCAGGATTGTCATCGCAACAACCCGTCATTTATCTTTGAAATTCAAAGAACTGATGCTGAACACAAATATATAGTTTCCACTGTCTATGAAAAATCGTATTTTACTGACGTCCAAAAATGAGTATTGAAAAATAAAACGAAAAAAAAAAAAACGAAGATTATACCAGCCGAACAAGGAGAAAAAAAATAATAAAACAGCTACAAAAAAGTACACGATATCATTTATTTCTAAAAATATATATATTTTATTTAATAATCCTATTTGATTTTATTTTTAAGAGAGCATCTTAAAGGCGTAAAAATGCGGCGGTGCATTACGGCCAAATGTGACTTTTAACTTTGAAATATTTCGAGTGTGAATGAAAAAAAATCACCTTTTTAATTTTTTAACTGAATCGGCTATTTCTTTTCAAGGTTAGCTCCAAATAAAATTTAAACCGTTATGAATGTCGAGAGTCCCCGCCCCCTTCTTCTTATCACTTCTTAAACATTCATTGCACATAAAGTAATCAGGAAAGAGCCAAAAAACTGATGCAAGGAATAAAAATATTTAAAAGGAAAATTAAAAAAAAACACATGGAATATATAATATCTATTACCGAAACATTTTTTTATTTTATTTCCAATGGCGGATTACAAGTCAACATCGAACAAAATGAGAAGCAGAGAATATTGACAAAAAAACAAACAAAGGACAACACAAAAAATAATGAAAGAAAAAATAAGAAAAGAAATTTTGTGTCTGGCCTCCCAATATCTGCTCCACATGGATCCAGAGTTGAGTGCACGGCAGCGTGCCAAATGAATGGCGTCCATTTCTTCATTGGAGTCGCACAGTTTACAAAGTGGACTCTGAGCAATGCCTATCATGTTTAGATGCTTAGATAGGCAGTCGTGGCCAGTGGCGATTCGAAAATCAGCCACAGCTCTATCTCGTGGCCATTTTGGAATATGAAGGAGTTTGCTAAACCACACCGTTTGTTTATTCTTTTGGTTGAATTTAGACCAGAAGTGCTCTCTGTAGTATTTCTTTATAATTCTTTTGGCGCTATAAAATGGAACTGTATTATTAGAGGTTTGTAAGATTTTTGTCCCCTTCTTCACCAAGCAATCGGCATTTTCATTCCCATCAATGCTACAGTGCGCCGAAATCCATTGCATGGCAATGTCTACGTGGCTTTGAAGTAAATCACCAATTAACAGTTGACATTTGAGAATATCCTTTGACAAAGGTGCCTCGATGGAAGATATTGCTTGGAGGGCCGCCCTTGAATCACACAGAATAACTACTTTTGAAACACGATCTGTGTGGCAAAGAAGTTGAGATAGAGCAATACGTATAGCTGAAATTTCGGCATCAAAAGCAGTGCTGTGAATTCCTATTGGTGAATAGAAGGAGAATAGGTTGCAGCAGACTCCAGCACCTGCATTACTGTAATCTTGGAACCATCTGTGTAAACGTATAGCCATTCATCTTCAGGGTATAAGGAATCCAAAGTCTCCAAAGAAAGGATCCTTAGGATTTGACTATCTGTTTCTTTCTTTTGGACCTCACAGAGCAGCTCTGTAGAAAGTGCAAAGTCATACCTTTCAGTCGGGCAGGAAGATTTTATTAGATCTTCTGGTTCGAAATGAAAACTATGAAGCTCTTTAAGAGCCATGACTTTCTGAAGGAAGCCTCTCTGTGATTTGAGATTTCTGTTGGTATAGGATAAAGAATCCTTCCAAAGGGATAGACAATCTGGGATTCTAGTAATTTTCTCCCATAATAATAAAGCCCGTTCTTCTATAATAGATTTAATAGGCATTTGATGGGTTGATAACAACAGAGCATCGATTGGTGTTGATTTCACAGCTCCCGTAATTAGTCGTAATGCTCGATTATGGAACACTTCTCTAGGAGATCAATCACCTGTTTAAATGCCGCAACCAAAGGCTCACAGCAGTAGGTAATAAGTGACAGAATGTAAGCGTTATATGTTAATTCTAGAGTTGTTTTAGAACAACCCCATTTCGAGCCAGCAATTCTTTTCAAAAGACTTAACCTCTTAGTCGTGCGTTCCACGGTATTACCGAAACTTGCGTGCCATTTTCTACAAGTAAAACAAAAAATGAATACGACTAAGCTGATAATTTCTAGAACTCCTCTAGAAATATTTTATAAGAGAAATTACATTCTGAATATTATAATTTTATGACAGAAAACAATTTTTTACAACACGTAATCTTACCGAATCCTTTTTGATATATCTTAACAAAAATGAGAATATATCTGATATGGCAGTGTGTTAAAATTCGCTAAAATACACAGTTTGCATTTTTAAAAATTTGTGCGAGACTGGAAGCTGGAATAGGATAAAACGGAATTTGGATTTTTTGTATAAAAGTGCAGAAATAAGTAAATTTTTTAAAAAAATGGAAGATGCAAATTTAAATTTGTCTACTTCCACCAAAATCAGAAAATCGCCGCTGCAGCAGCAAAAATTAAATAAACCTTTAGAAAAGAACTTTTTTTTAGAAAAAAATCCCA